>JAXQQM020077325.1:0-149925 GCA_034641835.2 Pinus albicaulis | reverse complement strand
CATACTTGGTAAGTCTATCAACTTCCACCATGATGACACTCTTTCCTTCAGACTTAGGTAAACTTGTGATAAAATCCATTGAAATATCCTCCCAACATTGAATTGGAATGGATAAAGGTTGTAGAAGACCCGAGGTCTTAACTGTCTCAACTTTATTCTACTGGAAAACCAAACATTCTGCCACAAAATTTTGAATATCAGATTTAAGGCCATCCGAAAAAAATTCTTTCTTCACCCTGTGGTAAGTTTTAAAAATCCTAAGTGTCCTCCTAAAGGAGAAGTGTGCAATTCCAAAAGAATATTTTGTTTTAGTTGGGAATTCTTACAAAGATATAAGAACCAAATTACAAGGGCATGCAATCATTTTCCTAACTAAATGTATTAGATGTATTAGGATCTGTCAGAACTTTTTGAATGAGTGTCCATGTATCTTGTCCTTCCTTCCATTCATCTCTTGCTTCGGTTACCCAATCTAGTTGGATAATTGAAATTGCACAAAGCAATGCTTCCACCTCTTCATCCCTTCTTAAGAGTGCATCTGCAACAACATTTAGCTTCCCTTTTTTGTAGACGATTTCAAAGTCATAAACCAACATCTTTGTGACCCATTTTTGCTGCTCTTCTGAAGATAGTATTCGTTCCAAAAAGTGTTTAAGACTATCATGATCAGCTTTTACCTTGAAGTGTCTTCCCATTAGGTAAGGTCTCCATTTCTTTAGTGCATGTAGTATTGCCAACATTTCCTTCTCATAAGTAGCCTTTTGTAAATACTTTCCTTTTATTGAACGAATTTCAAAAGAAATGGGTCTTCCTTCTTGCATTAAAACAATACCAATTCCATTTCCCGAGGCATCACGTTCCACAATAAAGGTTTTTGTGAAGTCTAGCATAGCTAAGACTAGGGCTAGGCACATTGGCTCTTTAAGATGTTCAAAGGCCTTAGTTTCTTTAGGAGTCCATGAAAATGCATCTTTCCTCAATAATGTTGTTAGAGATGCTGTTATTCTCCCATAGTTCTTAACAAACTTGCTATAATACACTGTTAACCTGAGAAATCCTCGCAACTGCTTTATGGTTGTGGGGACTTTCCATTCCTTAATGGCTTTAATTTTGTTAGGGTCTACCTTAACACCCTCATGAGATACAATATGACCTAGATATTCCACCTCTTGTACTCCAAAGAAACATTTAGATGTTTTTTCATATAATTGTTTCTCCTCCAATAGTTTGAGCACCCTATCAACATGTTGAACATGATCCTTCCAAGACCTGTTGTAGATTAGTGTGTCATCAAAAAATACTAGCACAAATTTTCATGAAGCGTCAGAAAATGGAATTCATCAACCCTTGAAATGTAGAAGGTGCATTGGTAAGGCCAAATGGCATGAACAAAAATTCATAATGACCCTCGTGAGTTCGAAATGCTATTTTTAGAATATCTTCAATCTTCATTGTAATTTGATGATATCCTGAACGAAGATACAACTTGGTAAAATAAATTTCTCCACGTAATTCATCCAATAATTCATCAATCACAGTAATGGGAAATTTATCTCTAATGGTGAGCTTATTGAGCTCCCCAACTGACACATTCACCATGATCCATCCTTCGTGTACCAATACTACGTGCTGCAGAAAGAAATTCTGATTAGGTTGAATTATACCCGCCTCTAAACATTCTCGCAATCATACATTCAATTTCGCTTCTTTTGAAGCAAGATGACTGTGAGGAAGGCTCGATGTTCGAGGAATACTCGAATGAAATGAATAGAATTATCATAATCATCATGGGGTTCCTTGGGAGTTTCAAACACCTTGGAATGATTGTCCAAGACTTTTTGGAGATATGGAGAAATAGATGATTTTGATGTTGGAACTTCTAGCGAGCATAATTGTGCAATTATGCCTCATTGTTATTTATTCAAAGGCTTTGTCATGAAATTAGAGCTTATTATCTTTCCTGGCTTCCCTGTGATACCCCATAATTTGATTTCCTTTCCTTCCAAAAACTTTTTCAAGAAAATTTCTTGAAAATTAATATCTACTGTCCCCAAAGATTGTAACCATTGTACTTCTAGTACAACATCAACACCTCCCATTGGAATGGAAAGCATTTTACTATTCAAAACATATTCCCCCATGGTTAGCTTGATATTATTGCATTTTCCAGAGAAATTTATAGCTCCTCCATTCGCAACCATCACTTGACATTATGGTGCTTGGTATAGGAAACAATTCAATTCCTTGGCTACCTTACAATGAATAAAATTATGGGTGCTACCTGAATCAATCAACACTATTACCTTTTCTTCTTGATTTTTCCTTCTATCTTGACAGTTTTAGGAGTGGTAATTCCTGCCAGTGCATTACACGATATGGCCGGATTCATTTCTTCCTCTTCTAGGGATGGTTCCTGGTGTATATCCTCTTCTTGTTCATTTTCTTCTTCCTCTTCACAATCTATGTAAAATAATTTCTTCTAAGCACACTTATAACCTTTAGTGTATTTTCTATCACAACTGTAGCAAAGCCCTTTTTCTCCTTTTTCTTCCAATTTTTATGGTGTCAACCTTGTAGGTTGTGGAAATCTAGACGTAGAAACACTTCCTTCTTTATAGAATTGAGTGGTAGGATTCCTTGTCGCCATAATTTTACATTCAACTTTTTCTCTTTTCCAACCCGAGACTGTCTTCTCCAAATGAACAGGTCCCTTAATGCGAACTTCATGTTCAATGTTATCCTTTAAAGTGCCTATGAAGAGATCAATCCTTGTTCCTCTTGAATATCGCTACCCTTATATTCATCGGAAGTCCTCACTGTGCTACCCCACTAAACCCTTTTGTTTGAGATTTATCAATCGTATGCTAGTGTTGCTCTTTGTATCCTCAATGTGCTATTTCTCCGTAAAATGACCACAAGGACACGCGTATAAAGCTATCGATACCATACAAATGTATTTTGTTCTAAATTTAAAGTTGCAATGTGTACCTTTTGTGTGTTTGTATACCAAGTTATGATCAAAATATTGCTCCATCTGTAGTATCCATGTTACATGATCCTTTCCATCAAACTTCCTCATATCCATTTTTTAAATATGGTGGTTCTTCCAGCCAACATTATATTTTATGAAGTCACGATTAACATTTATTTTGTTTTCATCATGAGTTTCCTCTACTATGTTTTCACCATTAGTAAACATTTCTTGTATCAACTTTTTCAAACCTTCCATGTCTGCTTTTAGATCATTCTTCATGTTTTCCATGTTGTCTTTTATTTTTTCATGGATACTAGCTTCCATGTCATACATCTTAGAATCCACGCCATCTATATTAGCTTCCACGCCTTTCTTCAAACCGTCCATCTTCACTTCCATATCATTTTTTTGTTGCTCTTTGCGAGAGTGAAATTTGGTTCACTTGCTCTTGTAATTTTGATAGATCATGTTGCAATTCTTCATCTTCATGAGTCATAGTACAGCCTTCTGAAGGCTTAATGGGTGTTGAATTATTTTTACGGGGCATCTTTTAGAACCCAATACTGCTATATATTCTAAAATATTCCCTTGGAATCAATTCAAATTGATTCTTCAAAGAAGACTCATGCAATTTGGAAAGAAAAAAATATACACACCTTTTTCTTTCTTTTGAGGAACTTGATATTGAAATTGGATTATCTCTACATTACAAAGATCAACATTTGAACTTCGCATTGACTTAGCCTTTGGAAAACCTTAGAATGCATGTCTCAGTCATTGTAGTCCCAACATGAAGACCACTCAACAATAACGTAGGTTTATTGATTTATTTTAAGAGAGAAGTGTCCAAGCCACGTATTCATACACTGTTTATCCTTATCTCAGAAATGAATCCTTGTTCCACAGTTCATTGAACCCACATTCTTTTACGGCACTCCAATCCGATGCCCAGAGAGAGTTATTGAACTTTTCCCACGATCACCTCTTTGAGATGAAATTCAGGAGCCTGAAAAAGCGCTACCTTCCACATATCATATCTCCCAAAATATTGCGAACCAAGCTCTGAAATTTTTTGACAAATTTCCTCAGGATTTAGTTTAAAATATATGAATTTCCGATTTTGACCCTTCATAGAAGGAAATCTATAGCGCAAATTCCACGATGACCTGTTTAGGCGCTTGAAAAAAGACCTAACTTCCACAGATGATATATCCGAAAATGTTGCGAACCAAACTCTGAAATTTTTAGAAAATATTCCTTAGGATTTCGGCTTCACACCCTAAAAAATTTCAGCTTCTTAACCTTCGTAGAAAAAAATTTATAGCGAAAATGCCACGATGACCTTTTTGGAGCAAATAAACCCCAGAATCCAAACCTCTCGATACCAAATGTTGTAACCAAACTTCCAAAAAGAAAAGAAAAGAGATATCAATGCCTTATAAATGAGCCACTTTGAGGGGGAAACCTCCAATACATTACATAAATGAACAATTCTTGGTTATGTTAAATTTACAAAACCTCCTTTCTATATATAGAGTCCAGCCATAATGTAATCCTAGTGGGCCACAATGTAATCCTAGCCGACCTAACAATAATAATTTAAGGGAACAATAATAACAAAATGGGGGTTACAAGGGTACAATAATAACAATAAGGGGGTTACACTAATAACAATAAGGGAATATACTAGTAATATAGGGACCTAACAGTTAAGGAAACAAGCTAGTGGGAAAGGAGGCTTAAATAAGAAAATTTTCGGTAGACAAGAGGTTTTTTAATGCTAGAAGATTAGATCTCTGCTCAGGGGAGCTGTGGAGAAAGAGCTCAAAGGTTGGGTGGAAACTAGTCTACCTTAAGTGTTATGCACTGGTTAACAAATTTTATCTTAGGATTTTAATATTATTATTCTTATTATTGTGAATTAAAATTGTATAAATGGACTTGATTAAATGTATGCAAAAGTAGATGTTGTACATTAAAGGTAGGTTAAAAAGACTGAGTGTCAGTTAATGGCTAGGTATGTACATTTAACAAAGTAGTCTATAATATATATAGCCTCTCTCTGTATGGTTATACAAACAATACCATGAAGAGTACCAACTCTCAGAATGTCTAAACCTTGATGAAATTTTAAATCTGAGGTTAGTTGAATCTCATAAATTATTACTGAATAATATTATTGTCTTAGAATTATTTTTCAAATGAATAAATTCTATAAATAAACTAATAAATAATGGAAATAAATATGCATGAAAAATAATGTGGAATTAGTATAGTCAAGCAAATCTTATGCTATAGTATAACTGAACAAAGTAATACAAGAACAGGGACATAATAAACATTAGTAATATCTTTCAAGGAGGAATTCAGAAATTATTATTGTAACTAAAATAAAAAATTTAAGAAAAGTATTGTATAGGAGTGTCAGACATAACTTCATTAAAAGAGGAAAGAGTTTTTTCAAAATATTATAGATTCATGTCAAGGAAATAAGGATATAAATCCATATAGGTATACAGTTCAATTAAATCTGAGTACAACTAAATTATACAAATGGGGAACTTCATCCCATATAAAGCAAACTGTACAAGCTCTTTAGAACTTATGCAAAGATATCATATCAAAAATTTCCCCCAAGTGGGTTACTTGACCAATCTTAGTAGGAAAGTTCCACAGCTATGACTGAATGTGAAAGACTATCAGTAGTATGAAAAACCAGTAAGGTATGAGGAGTACCTGTACAATACAAATACCAAGAGCTATTTATGGTTCATGAGTATAAAAATAACAGGAAATAATAATAGATTTAAATAAAAAAGAGAAAGATAAGGAATCAGCCGGAGGACAGAGTTGGAATTTCCAACCTGCAATGAATAAGAGGAATTTTACTTATTACATGAGACAATGCAAAATATACATCATAATTAGAATTAAATAAATGAAACTATAAATCAGTAATAATATCTACCTAATAGAGTTAAATAATAGGAATATAATATGAAATTAGTATAATTACAAGGATTATACTATTATGAAATAATGGTGGCACATTCCTATGAGAGTGATTGAGATAGAAATCAAAATTCCTCAAGGTAAGAGAGGACCAAATTTAATATTTGGGAAAAATGAGAATACATTCACAACCAAAGTTAACACAGAGATTGTTAAAGGTAAACCAAAAAGTTCTTAAAACCATAATGATTCCAGAAGAGTCGAACCAAGGTTAGGACAAACACATCAATTATATTGGAAATAGAGTGGGAGAAATCTTAGGATTGTATGGATAGTCAATGGTAAGTCCGTAAAGTCAAAAACCAATGGAATTGATATGAAAAACTTGAAAGAATTAATGACTTCCCTTCCTTTCTCATCATAAGGAGATAATATGAAAACTCATATGGAGAAAGTAGAAATTGAAAGCGGTTAACACAAATCAAAATCCATCCAGCATATACGATTTATTGTGAATAATAGGAGAAAGTCGTAAAAGTGTTTATAAAATCTAATTACAACTATTAGCGTACAACTAAGGGATGGATGTACTGCTCAAATTTGGGTTTTGGACACGACCTTGCACCATAAATGCCCCGTAGAGAAGCATCAAAACTAAGAGATGAAAACATCTCGGTAATACTGTCCAAGTCCAGAAACACATTTATAAAATAATTTTTGCGAGTAAAACAACCAATGAAATAATGATTGAGGGTGTAAACCAAAATGGATACATGTATATTTAATTACCACGATGACTTTCAAACCTGCAAGGTGAAATCACAATGTGGAACTTTGAAAGGTAGGTAAGGAAGAAGGATTACCTGGGTAAGACACGAGACTCTAAAAATCATACACTGAGAAATGGACGGGGTGCTCAAATCTCCATGTAGTGAAAACACAAATTGTGACAGAGCTGATAGGAAAAGAGATTCATCGGCAGTCAAATCAAAAATGCATAGCAAGAAAAACAAAAGAGGAGAAAGAGTAAACACATTAACTTGAAGAACTAAATGAAAACCCTGAACCTAACTCTGAGAAGATATTTTCCATCCAGGTGTAGGAATTCTGGAAAAAATCCGCAAATTAAAGGGTTCAATCTACCAAGGACAAACCATGTGAACAAAGTACCATAAATTTAATAGATATAGATCCCGAGGATTATGGCCTACACGAGTTTGGATGTGTTTGAGATACGGAAACAAAATTCCACTAAAACCCAGAAAAAATACAAATGAATGACGTGTTTAAAATCTACTGAGGTGGATTTTATAAAAACCAAACTCTCGTATGTGAATGCAAAGTAAGAGTTCGAAAAATATTATAGGTGTTAAAAGGGACATGTACAAATTCAACCTTCATATAACGTAATACCTTAATTATAGTGACATGGAATGTACCAAAAACTGACTTATCATAGGTGTTATATAGTTATGAGTATAAATTTAAATATTATTAAACGTATGTGGTAATGTGAATAGAGTTTCATATGAGACTCAATTAATATATATATTCGATCAACAGACAATATACATTGTGAGATGGGTTAAAGAAAGATTCAAATATAAACTCATAGCAATGCAACGTGAACGGTTAATAGGGGTTTCATATAAAGGTTCAAAACCTATGTCATAATTAAGAGCTATTAGAACGAAGTTCCCGAAAGGGGAATTTTCTCATATGAGAATTTATCTATATATATCAGAAAGTAAAAATAGTTATAAATTTTAATGTAAATTTAAGACAGTGTATATATATTTTTGGAAATTAGACTTAGAAGATGTATAAACAGTGGCATGGGCAATGAATTGGTGATTAATAGTTAAGGGAGAATTTAGCTATTGCTTACAAATTTCAATGTGAAATAAAATGGGATGGTTTCATAGGACATATAGGCTCATTGAAGAGGTAGACTTGGAAATTTAATCCCAATGAGTATATGTTCAAATTATGACAGAGTAAAAGTACACGGAAGTAAATGTTGACGTATAAAATGTGTCAGAAAGTGAAAAAACATAGTCAATACATAGAGAGTGATTAGTCTAAGTAGTATAAAAAATAAATAAAAATATATTGAAAATGGAGATGTTACAAGGTATATATATATTAATTCTGTTCAGTATTTCTGGTTTTCATTTCTGTATAATTGTCACAGAGATTTGGACTCTAATATAGCAACTTAATCTACCTCACTTTTCTTCACAACAAATAAATTTAATTTGTTATGAACAAAGGTATACTTTCTAAGGTCCATCTGAAATTCTTTACTAGCCATTCAGAAAACTAACTTTGCTAGATAATTCACTTGATTGCTTATTCATGTATCTTATACTTAGAATTTCCATTCTTCTAATATTGTCGATTATTAACAAATTTCCCTCTTTAGTATGTTCTAATTCAAGGGATATATTATTACTCAAGAACCATAAATTACATGTATAATCTTATTCCTATTTTTACAATATGTATCTTAATTA
The DNA here is from genome assembly GCA_034641835.2 of Pinus albicaulis. Taxonomy (NCBI): domain Eukaryota; kingdom Viridiplantae; phylum Streptophyta; class Pinopsida; order Pinales; family Pinaceae; genus Pinus; species Pinus albicaulis. The sequence goes on along the minus strand of JAXQQM020077325.1, from coordinate 141,483 downwards.
TTAATCCTTCTTTATTACATTGTTATCCTCACTTGTTTCCCATATTGGTTTGGCAGGTCAGTAAAGTAGTTTGGTTTTCAATTGTAATTGGCTATGATAAACAATGAGCATACCTGATCATGCCTTTCCCTTTTTCTCAGGTTGGTGACCAGCAAAAAAGAAGTTCATTCATAAAGAATTCTATAATTATGTTTCTTAATTGTATACCATCTTTCTGAATGGTTGAAGTATTTACATTGATGAAGCTCGGGCCACCATATACAATATAAGTTCTGTATCTATTTTAATATTATGGATCTTAATCCATTATCAATGGACTTCGATGAAATATACAATTTGTCATTTATTTTATATGTTGAGTTCTCATTGTTTGGATATGTCAGCATCATAAATTATGACATCTTGTGTCCATTCATCAACTCATTTGTAGTAGTATACTTGCATGAAATCCTAATTTTAGCTATACCTGGGAAGAGCACCTCCACCACATCCGACATGTCATCCAAACACTACAGAACCACAAGTTGTGTGAAAATTTGGAGAAGTGAACTTTTGGCATGACCCAGGTTCTATAAAAAAAAATTATTGATGAGCGAGGGGTTCATGTCGATCCAGCCAAGATCTAAGTCATTTGGGATTGGCCAGCTGAAACCACTCTAATAGAGCTCTACAAATTTATGGTCTTAATAATTTCTATTGCACGTTCATGTTGTGATTCTCTCATATCACTTAGCCCTTGAGTCAAGTCACCAAGGGAGAAGAAAAAGAAAAATTATTTTGGTGTAAAAGTCAACAGCGGGCTTTTGTAGAATTGAGGCATCAACTCTACTCTACTCCAGGGCTCACATTACAACACTTGAAACAACAATTTTAGATCAAGAAATATGCCTCTGAATGTGCTATTGTGGAAGTTCTTACTAAACAAGAGCATCCAGTGGAATATCATAGTGAGACACTATCCAACATAGTCCAGAAGTATCCCATGTGTAACAAAGATATGTATTACATTGTGCATGGTGGCCTAAAATGGAAGCATTATATTTTGTGGAAGGAAATGATCATCCACATCGACCATTGACCCCTGAAGTTCATACATACACAAGGGAATTTGCAGAACAATCGCCATCAGAGGTATTCCACGTATCTGCAACATTTAATTTTAACATCAAGTACAAGAATGACATCACCAATAATCTTGCAGACTACCTCAGCTAGCGACCGATCATGGTGCTAACCACCATGAGCAATAGTTGTGGGCACAAGACCTATGTTTGGTCGCTTCTCTACAAGCGCGATATAGAATACAAAACACTCTTGGAGTGTAACCAAGTTTTAAATTTTCACCTTGAAGATGCACTGCTATGTCACTTGGGACGCCTTTGTGTTCCTTCAAGCTAGAATTCCAAGATGATTTTGGAAGTGCACTATAGTCTGGTCGATTGACATTTCGAGGTGGAGAAAACAATGGTAGTACTACAGAAGTATATCTATTGTCCATACCTTTGAGGGGATGTCGGGAAGTACATAAGATCCTGCACTACATGTGCCATTTTCAAACTGAAAATCAAGAAGAAAGGCCTCTATACTCCACTTCCTACCCCTAGTAAACCTTGGGAATCCATATCCATGGATTACATGTGAGGACTTCCTTCTACTAATATTGGAAACGACTTTTTTTTCATGGTCATCGAGAGATTCTCTAATATTACAATTATGGTCTCCTACAAGAAGAATATCACAACAGAAGCCACTACTAAATTCTTCTTCGAATACATGTGGGTACACTTTGGGATCCCATAGTCTATCATCTCAGATCATGACAATAGATTCCTCTATACATTTTCGTCAAGCCTTAGGTCAATGCTAGACATGAAGCTCACCAAGTCGACTACTTTCCATCCCCAAACTGAAGACCATATAGAGGTCATCAACATGACGATCATACACATTTTGTACACGTAAAACGCAAAGCATCCACACACATGGGATGAGAACCTTCACTATGTATAACACAGTTGTAATTGAGCCCTCTATGCCTCAACTGACCATAGTCCCTTTTAGGTGGGCTTTGGATTCTAGCCACTATGTTCCATTAACATAGCCATGACATTTAGAGCTACTCATACTCATTTGGCTCATGTCTAGTATGAAGCTGAAAAAGTGAACAACTTCATTGAGAGCATTCAACACATCTCCAAATAGGTTCATGAAATATTTCACAGTGCCAATCCTAAGTAAAAGAAGTGGCATGATTAGCATCAGGTGCCACACAACTTCTAGGTGGGTGAAAAAGTGTGGCTACATTTGCAGAAGGAGTGCCGAGCTGGACCCCACCACAAGCTTTTCCCACTCTGATATGGGCCATACACCATCACCAAGGTTGTAGGGGACAATGCCTTCAAGATCATTATTCTTGTTATAGCATCATTTCTCACCTTGACATGATTCATGATTGCTTCATGGCTTTATGGGCACCCATTCCTACAGACTTGGACAAATTCACTTAAAAACAATGGAAAATCCTTCATACGCGACTATGCCCGTGTTTTTCCGCGTGTATACGCGAGTACAGCTAGAATTTTCCGTGTATGCCATTTTAATGATTAAAAAATATATAAAAATCCCTAATTTCGCGCTGGGTTGATGGTTACTCAGGTAGTTCAACCACCCCAGCCCGTGGCCAACTGTTTCCAACTGCTGAAACTACTTGGAGGGACTATAAAAAGACCTCATATGTATGGCCTAAGGGAGAGAGAGACTTATTATTATTATACTCTGTTGGTTCCCTATCCAAGTCTGATTCCCCGTGCCTCCTGCACTTTCCCAGTTCATTTCAGGAAACCCTTGTTTCCTTGAGATACACATCCCTTTATATGTTATCTCATATGCACTCATTTGGAAGGAGTCTTAGCGAGGCAAGGGCTGGACGGATCCGGACGACGGTCCGCGAAGGCCTTGGAAGGATCAGGTGATCTCTCCACTTACTTTTGTACGTACTATTTTTATAATACAGAAGTATCATGCTGTTCCCGAAGTAAACGTGTTAGTGTATGCTTTAATGTATGAAGAATATTTGTTATACAAGCATTTATGATGATTTATTTAATGTTTTATATGAATCTCACTAACGTATAGAGTAGAAATATACTGTACAACTTGTCCTTTGTGCTGGTTTCTTCTTGTATTTCAGGTGAAAGAGGAAGGACGGTTGCAGGGAGTTTGAACTCCACGTGGATCTACTTCAAACGTAGGACCAACTGGTAAACCTCTCGTTCTGCTCTATTTCGTTTTCATGACTGTGCATGATCGTGTGAGTCTCTGTTAAATAGTACGCCCCTGCTCTGTGGAGGTTGAATCCCAACCAACCTCTAGGGTGTTAAATCCCCGAAATAGAACTGGCGACTCCGCTGGGGATCACATTTTTGTGATTCTCCTGTTGGGTTGTTTCAGCTGTTTGGTAGGTTACCAACAGTTTTATCTGTCTTTTACAGTCCAGTTTATTTTCTTGCAGTCAGTCTGAAGTCTTGGTGTCATTCCCAGGCTTGTCCTTTTTGTTTTTCATTATCTTTCTTTGTATACGTTCTTTTGTCTGCACACAGTCGCGTATACACGCGAGTTTGTGTAAAAGGATCCGCGTATACGCGAGTTTCTCTTAACACAGACGCGTATACACGCTGGTTGCATAACTGCAAGGTCGCGTATACCTAGGAAGATTTTGAATTTTTGGGTTTATTGGCTTTTTGGTCCTTTCTGGCTGTGGAGGCCTGTGTCTACAGTGTCTCTGTACTTACTGGAGTGTGAAGGAAGTGGTTTCAAGTCTTGTTTCTCTTTCGTTTGTCCGAAAACTGATCTTTTTGGCAAAAGGTTCTTGTTGGTGCTAGCACTCCTGGATTGAGTTCCAAGATCGCTTTCTGAGCATTCTTGGCTGTTCTGCTTTATCAGAACAGAGAGCTTCTGCTCACTGACTCGCTCCTATCTTTGTGTTGTGCTTTGCATTGCATTTTTTGCTTTGTTTTCGATTGGTTTTCTTGAGTTTCATAGGCTAGGGTTTTGTTGCAATTTTCGGAGAACTTTTCTTGTTTCTTTGGAGTCTTTTGTTGCAACGAGTTTGCACTATTTCTCTAGGCTGCTTGATTGAGCTTTTAGTCTTCCGTTGCTCTTATTGATCTTGCTATCATTAGCTTTATAAGGTTTGGGAGCATTGTTGAAGTTTATGCTTGAATCTCGGTCTCGTTTTGGCTTGGATTGTGATAGTTGTGCTTGTTTTTTTTGAAGCTCTTGTTTTATAAAACTAAAAAGCCCAAAAAACATTTGTTTTGCTTTTTGTTTTTTCATATCAAAAACTCAAAAAAACATTGTTTCTTGTTTTTGTTTTTGTTGTTGCCTTTTCATTTTCGTTTGGTCATATCTTTTGGAGCTTTTGTGAAGTTTCTTGCTTCTAGTTTTCAGCTTGATTTTTAGGAGAGGTTGTCATTTGATTTCTTCTTCTTCTTGTTGAGTATTTTGGTGTCTTATATTAAGAGTTCTTCTTTTCAAGAATTGGCTTTCTGGACAACAAAAGATGAGTTAAAACTGAAGGAGCCCTTTTGGGAAATTTCACCTTGTTTCAAGAGACTTTTGCATCTTAGAATTTACATGCTTGTAGTGATTTGCATTAGGTGCATTGAATCATTTAGTTAGCTTCTTAGTTTTTGTGAGTGTGAGTTTGCAATTCGAAAAGAAAAATACAATTTTTAAGTCTCGTAGAACCTGTATAGAGATTACTTTTCATCGAAAGACAAAGAACCGCATGTGCATGTAGTTAAGTTTTTATTAATTTCTTTTGCGTCAAAACACCATTGGTTTCATCTCCATATCCTTGTGACTTAATACAACAGCCCTTAAAATAAGCGATTTAATCTAAAATCAACTAGCAAGTTTTACTAAGTGTCAATCACCAACTAGCTAGGTTATAGGGCCTTGGAATAGGTGAGTGGAGAGTTAACTCTCCAAGGCCGCTCAAACAAACATAGAAGTTGATTAATTGAGCGAAATCCAACTCCGTGAGGTGGACTGGGAAAGCTCTCATCCGAGAGTCAAGCGCGAGGGGAAGTGAAGGTTGAAAAGAGGGATACCCCCCTCCGATTAGCTGAATCTGACCTCAAGACCGTTCCGCCCAGCTTCTGATACGGATTGGTGACCATAGTTGCCGTTCCTAGGTTCCACACAGGTGACTGCGGGGGGGAATACCCGTGGTACCTGAGGCAGACGTCGCATCACTTTCAGCAGTACTTCTGGGGGGTGCCCTTGCGAAGCTTGGGTGTTTGAGCCGGCAAAGGATAGGCCAAGTAGGGGTATCTGTCTTTAGTTTCGATACCTTCGCTTAGTTGTTCTGGGGCCCTAATCATCCTGCATCAAGTTTAAGGTCTCATAATTGCGCTTCCTCAGATTTTGGTGTCCGGTCCTCATCACCCGGAGCGGAAATACTTGGAGGCTGTTTGCTTGCTGTTTCTCAGGGATTTTATTTTAGTGAGTGCTCTTTGCTCCTAGCTTGCCTAGCTTTTCACTTTTTTGAGTCTAATATAACAAATCTATAAAAGTGGCTGATCAAGAGCCTCGACGTTCGAGGAGAATCCGGGGGTTATCTCCCGAGAGTGCAGAGCCTTCTTCGAGAAGGCGTAGGAGCGATTTAGCTGGTGGTTACCACCCTGTTGATTCTGACGCTGTGGAGAGAGATCCTCCACTAAGGTCTGAAGGTTTCGTTTCTGATTCCGGTGTCGGTCCCGAGAGGAGCGTTCCGCTCACCTCGCGAGTTCTTTTTCCTCAGGAAGAAGATTTTCAAGTTGAAGACATACCTGAGCCTTCTACTACAGGTCCATCTCCTCTTCCTCCTGATTATCCGTTTGTTCTTCAGTACATCGGACCGGAGTCTGAGAGACCATCGGATCTTCCATATCATTCTTATCTTTCGATGGCCACGACTGGGAACGCGGCTTCTACCGTGAGTGCTGCAGGCATTCAGACCCCTGCTTCTGTCGAGGCAGGGGGCACTATTGCTTCATCTTCGATTGCTTCTAGTGCTGCTATGTTTGGCTCTGGGTTCACCCAAGCATATGCTTCTCATTCTGGTCCCTTCTGTTCAGGGATGTCCATTAGTGGAAATCCCTCTTTTTCCTTTTCCGCCGGTGCAGCTGGATCTACGCCCATGTCTAACATGGCTAGTGGATCAGCTTCGTTTTAGGGTTTCCCCTTTGGGACTGGGCATATACCCAGTTCCAATCCTTCTTTAGGGTCGTTTCCTTTTACCTCCCAGACCCAGAGTTTCAACCCTTGGTCTGGGGGGCAAAGTTCGACCACTTTTACAGGATGGAATCCTGTCTTTACAACGGCTGGGGCAGGGAATCAGTTCTTCGCGGGTCATCAAGGGAATGCTTCTTTCCCTTCATCGAGTGCTTATCAGTCTTTTTATCCTCTGTCTAATGCATGGAACCCCTACCAGGGGCTTTCCTCTTCAGTCAATACTTCAGCGGGGGGAACTAGTCTGGGTTTTGGTAACTCGGCGTGGGGAGGAGGTTCTTCTCCGTTTTCTACGAGTCCTTTCTGGCAGCCTAGTGCCTTATCAAATCCAGGCTATTCTTTTCAGAATGTTGGAAATCCATCCCATCAAGGATGGAATTCTCAGGCTCCGCCTCGATTACCATTTCTGGCAACGTTAAACTTGCCAGACTTGGCGAAGTTAACTAATGACCCGATTCGATACAGTCTGGGGTGGCCTCCGGTTCCAACCAAACTTCCTTCAGACATTCCTAAGTTTGAAGGCAAGAATGGTGAAGATCCGGCAGATCACATCACCACTTTCCACTTATGGTGCTCATCGAACTCTCTGATCGACGACTCGATTAGATTGAGATTATTTCAACGCACCCTAACTGGGAATGCAGCCAAATGGTATATAGAGCTCACTGGGGGAAGTTTCGCCACATTTGGAGAACTGGCTGTCACTTTTCTTAACCATTTCCAGTTGCCTGTCAGATATGAGGCTGGGACCGAACTCCTGGCTAATTTTAAGCAAGATGAGGCAACTCACATTTCTGATCATATTCAGGAATGGAGGAGAAGGAAGAGGCTTATCAAAGCCCATATTCCAGGTGAGTTCCTTCTCGAGTGGTTTTTGAAATCGCTTCAGTCAGACATTTCGAAGGATGTATCCCTATCTGGGGTATTTTCCGAGGAGCAGGCCATCTTCAGGGCCCAGCAGTTAGAGTTGATCTATTCTCAGTCTGGGATGCTTTATAAGTATTTACCCAATGCTCCTCGCTCCAAATTGGATCTATCGAAACCCAAACCTAGTCCGCATGGTGACGGGCTTGTCGGATCGGTCAATAGTAGTGCAGCCAACCTGCTTTCTCAATTGCAGCAGTTGTCTTTACAATCTGCTCCTTCTGGTCAGGCTGTGCCTGCTGATTCAACACCTTCCCAGTCTTTGTCCATTAATGTTGTCCAATCTTCTGAACCCAAAGGAAATCAACAGTCCGATGGGAAGAAGAAGGGACGTAATAACAAGAAGAAGGGCAAGAATGGGAAGGGCAATGCAAATAAGACCAACGAGCGTGTTGGTGAAGGGCAAAGGGAGAAAAAGAAAGTTAAGTTTCCGTGCAAGCTTTGTGCTGGAGACCATCTCACGCATCTTTGCCCGAAAATTCAGGATGCTCAGCGCCTGTTATCTCAGCAGGGTTCTTCTAGTTCCCAGGCTGTGCTAACAAACCCTTTTCCCCAAGGGCAGCAATTGATTGTTGGCGCGAACCAGAATCCTGGGGCTTCCTCTGGAGGTCCCCAGGAAGGGGAAATTCCATCGAATATCTTTATGATGAGTGCTCACGTGGATGTCGCTACGAGATCTCGTGATTATGGCGGAGAGGAATCTTCGAAAGCTAAGGAAGTTCCTGATGCTACTGAGCCGCTTCATATCACGAAGCCAACTGTCGAGTCTATGCCTCGGATGCCAAAAGCATCTTCTAAGCGGTCAACGATTAATCCAAACATGAGGGCTGCCCAGAACTACTCGATTGTAGAAGATCTGGCGCAAAGTCCTTGTGCTATGTCAGCTTTAGAGGTACTCCAGTCTTGTCCGGCTCAGCGCAGTGCTTTGCTCGCTGCCATTGGGGCTATAGATCCGAAAAATTCTCTTCTGATTACCTTTGATATGAAGAATTTTAAGAAGAGACTTCCTCATCATATGGCCTTCCATATTAAATCATCGTATCGGAAGACTAATATCTTTCGCACGGTTGTCGATGAGGGTGCTTCTACTTGCGTGATGTCTCTTGCATGCTGGAAGACACTTGGATCTCCCAAAGCTGTTCCATCTGCGTGTTGGTGAAGGGAAAAAGGAGAAAAAGAAAGTAAAATTTCCGTGCAAGCTTTGTGCTGGAGATCATCTCACGCACCTTTGCCCGAAAATTCAGGATGCTCAGCGCCTGTTATCTCAGCAGGGTTCTTCTAGTTCCCAGGCTGTGCTAACAAACCCTTTTCCCCAAGGGCAGCAATGAATTGCTGGCGCGAATCAAAATCCTGGGGCTTCCTCTGGAGGTCCTCAGGAAGGGGAAATTCCATCGAATATCTTTATGATGAGTGCTCACGTGGATGTCGCTACGAGATCCCGTGATTATGGCGGAGAGGAATCTTCGAAAGCTAAGGAAGTTCCTGATACTCCTGAGCCGCTTCATATCACGAAGCCAACTGTTGAGTCTATGCCTCGGATGCCAAAAGCATCTTCAAGCGTGGCCAACATTGTCCGAACGCCGAGAGTCGCCGTAACTACTCGACGAGAAGATCCGGCCAGAGTCCTCGTGCCATGTCTTCTTTTGAGGCATTCTGGCTGTCCCATCCGTCGTTAAGAGTTGTTTCGTCGTCATCAAAGGCTGATCCGAAAAATTCTCTTCTGATTACCTTTGATATGAAGAATTTTAAGAAGAGACTTCCTCATCATATGGCCTTCCATATTAAATCATCGTACCGGAAGACTAATATCTTTCGCACGGTCGTTGATGAGGGTGCTTCTACTTGCGTAATGTCTCTCGCATGCTGGAAGACACTAGGATCTCCCAAAGCTGTTCCATCTAGCACTATTCTTACTGCATTCGATGGCCATTCTCATAGGCCCCATGGTATTGTCCCGGCTTTGCCCATCTGTGTTGGGGGCAAAACCGTTAACATAGAGGTTGAGGTAGTAGATGTAGCCTTGGACTACAACCTTCTGTTGGGGAGGAACTGGATATATGATATGGATGCCATTGCATCCTCACTATTTCGAATAGTATGTTTCCCCCACGAAGGGAGGATAGTTACGGTGGATCAACTGGACTGTCCTCCTGTAGACCTGGATGCGCCTCCTGACTCATCTGTTCCTAAGTTGGACAATGCTAAGGCGCCTGTCGAGAATCTGGGAGTTGGAATGTATTCTTCCCTGATGGGTTCTTTTGATCTTCCTCCTCCTAAGGTGTCTATTAATGCTATTTCATCCTCCAAGGCTCCCCTTCGAAGAGAGTTCTTCCGAACTCATTATTTTTCGGACCCTTGGACCTTACCTTCTCCTATTGCCACATTGGAGGAAGGTCAAGTGGGTGGTATGGCATTCCCGATTTCTGCAGCTGAGATTGCATATCAGTCTATTGTTGACACTGCAGAATCTGATCCAGCTCCTCTTTCACCGGAAGAGTTGGATGGTGATGTGGCTCCGGCTTGGATGCTTACTTCTTCTTCTGCCCAGGATTGTCTAGATACTACTCTTCCATCTGAAGAGGCCATCCTGGAAGCGATGACAGGTATAGATAGACCGTGGGATGACTTGCATCATCGGTCTTACTTCCTACCTAACTTGAGCGAAGTCGAAACAAGTTTTCCAAGTCCTCAGTCTCCTGGACCTGTTCACCCAGTCTTGAGCCCCTTAGCACCAGCACAGGTTTATGCTGAAGGGAACATGGCCGTGATCTCTCCTACTATCCCGGTGAACATCTCCAGGAATCCCAACATTATCGAGAACGTTTTCATTGGAGCTGAATGTTCCCATGAAGAGGTTCAAATCTATACCGAGCTCTTCAAAGAGTATAGGGATGTTTTTGCTTGGTCTTATGAGGAAATTCCTGGCATAGACCCATCTATCGTCCAACATGAGATCAAGATGTATGAAAACGCTAAGCCGGTCAGGCAAAAACTTCGTCCGGTTAATCCTAGGAAGGCAGCAGCTATCAAAGCTGAAGTTGAAAAGCTGCTTAAGGCGGGATTCATTTTCCCAGTTCCTCTGACTGAATGGGTTTCAAACCCCGTTCCTGTTGATAAAAAGCAAGGAACAATTCGAGTGTGCATCGATTTCAGAGACCCGAATAAGGCGTGTCCTAAAGATAATTACCCCACACCCTTCATTGATCAGATTATTGATGAGTGTGCCGGTAACGAAATTTTTTCCTTCATGGACGGTTTTTCTGGTTACAATCAAATTACTATCCGTCCAGAAGATCAACATAAGACCGCATTTATTTGTCCCTGGGGTACGTTTGCATATAAGAAAATTCCTTTTGGTCTTAAAAATGCTGGAGCTACCTTTCAGCGGGCCATGTCTTACGCCTTCCACGACATCAAGAAAATTATCGAGGCATACTTAGATGATTTAGCTGCTCATTCTCGAAAGAGGATAGATCATCCAGGTCACCTCCGGCAAATATTCGAAAGATGTCATTTTTATAAAATTCGATTGAATCCGAACAAGTGCGTTTTCGCGGTTACATCCGGTCGGCTGTTGGGATTTATTGTGTCTAGTGAAGGGATAAGGGTAGATCCCTTCGAGGTTGAGGCAATACTTCGGTTGCCTCCCCCGTCTTCAATTCGTCAGCTTCAAAGTCTCCAAGGGAAGTCTAATTTTCTTCGGAGGTTTATCGTTAACTATGTTGAGATTACAAAGGGATATATGAGACTGTTGAAGAAAGGAGTTCCTTTTCTTTGGGACGACTACGCTCAACGCTCGTTCGATGCTTTGAAAAAGGCATTGACCTCTGCTCCTTTACTGAGTCCACCCGATTATAGCAGAGATTTTCTTTTGTATCTGGCTACAGCAGAATCTACCATTGGTATGGTTCTGGTTCAGGAGGATGATGCTCGGGCTGAGCATGTTATTTACTACCTTAGTCGAGGACTGGTAGGACCTGAACTACGATACACCCCGATAGAAAAATTAGCCTTAGCAGCAGTTCATGCTGTGCAGCGACTCCGACATTATATTATTCTTCGCAAAACTTATGTCTTGGCAGCTGCCAATCCATTTCAGTTTGTCCTCAGCAGGCGAGTGATTGGGGGCAAATATAATAGATGGATTGTGATATTACAAGAATTTGATCTAGAGTTCATGTCTGCCAAATCCAAGAAGTCATTAGTCTTTGCGAAATTGATCTCCGAGTTGCCTTGTGGGGAGGAGATGATCTATGATGAGTCCTTTCCGGACGAACACTTGTTTTTGATCTCTCCACAAGATCCTTGGTATGGGGATATCATCGTGTATCTCCAGACTGCGAAGTTTCCCTCTTCTTTTTCGAAAGATGAGCGTCGCAAGCTGCGTCACTTAGCTAAGAACTATCTGATTATTGGTGATGCTTTGTACCGTCGCGGGGTTGATTCAATCCTAAGACGCTGTTTAACTTTCGAAGAAGCCGAGGCTGTGCTTAATGATTCTCACAATGGAGCTTGTGGGGGTCATTTATCAGGGCTTGCTACAGCCCAGAATATTTTGCGTGCTGGCTACTTCTGGCCCTCGATTTTTAAAGATTGTATTGAATCGGTCAAGAAGTGTCATCCTTGTCAAGTGTATACTCGGAAAATGCGCGCTCATCCAGCTCCGCTTTTTCCAGTCGTTACTGTCGGACCCTTTACAAAGTGGGGTATGGATTATAATACTTGTAACCCGCCTTCGGCAAAAGGTCACAAGTACATTATCGTAGCAGTAGACTACTTTACGAAGTGGGTCGAAGCTATGCCTACTTTTGGGAACGATGGTGAGACTGCAGCTCTTTTCTTCTTCAACCAGGTTATCGCTCATTTCGGTATACCTAGAGAGATTGTCACTGACCATGGCAGTCACTTTCAGAACAGTATGATGGCTGAGTTGGCTCTTAAATTGGGTTTCCGGCAAGAGCATTCCTCTCCATATTATCCTCAGGCCAATGGCCAGGTGGAAGCCGTGAATAAGTCCTTGAAGACAATTCTTCAACGGACGATTGATAAACATAGATCCAACTGGCACATTATGCTATATCCCGCACTCTGGGCATACAGGACGTCAGTTAAAACTGCAACTGGCTTTACTCCGTTTCAGTTAGTCCACGGGGTGGAATCCGTATTTCCCATTGAATGCGAGATTCCTTCTCTTAAACTGGCTTTTGAGCTTCTTCCTGACACTTCTAGTCTGGCAGAGCGACTTCTTCATCGGGAACATCTTGATGAGCAGCGTCGAGATGCCGCCACGTTGAATGAAGCGCATAAAAACCGAGTCAAAGTCCAGTACGATAAGGCGGTTAAGCCTAGGGTCTTTTCCGAAGGTGACCTTGTTTTGGTCTATGCCCAAGAAAAAGACGCCTTGGGGGCAGGAAAGTTTAAGTCGATGTGGTATGGCCCCTATATCGTCAAAAAGGTCCTTAAGAAAGGAGCGTATACCTTGGTTGACTTTGAAGGAAATGAGTTGTCGGAGCCCCGAAATGGGCTCTATCTGAAGAAGTATTATGCCTAGGCTTTGGCCCGGCATTTTGCTTTGTATATAGTAGTTTTTGTCTTGTACATATCTGTTTGATTTTCGATTTTTGATGGGATGGTGATGTTTTTGATCTGCTTTGGCAGGTTGTGTTGATGTCATGAGTCATTATGGTTTCGCCGATGGTGCTAGAAGACACACCCGGAACTTAGCTTCCGCGGCTTGGGTGCTTCATTATCCTTCCCACAAATTTTCGTTAGTTTCAAGAGGGGTCCGCATTGGTCTCCGTTTTCCAACAACGAGTGCCATCACACTCAGCTCATTCACTTACTCTCTGAGGCAATATCTTTGGGTGTTGATTCGTTGGTAGTTTTCTTGGACTCCCAGCTGGTGGTGTCGCAGTTGAACAACACTTATCGGGTACGAGATCCATTTTTATTACGATTGTTCTTGAGGGTACGTTTGTTACAAAGGTCATTTCAATTTTTAACATTCATTCATATTCCTCGAGCTGACAATTGGTTTTCTGACTCATTGGCTAATCAAGCTTTAGATTGGCATATTAATCATTCAATACAATAAATTTTAATCATCAAAAACATCATACATTTGATATATTTATCACATCACATCAAATATCGCTGTATATATCATCGGAGTGTCAAAAAACTTTACAAAATTTGGATCCATAATCTCATACAAAACTTGGGCTTATGCCCCATCATGCACCAAGCCCTCACATGTGAATATACAAATATCTAATATATAAAATCGTCTACTCCTGAGGTCTGCTCTGTTGTGTTCTGAGAACATCACTCATGGGTCAAGCACGTTACGGTCATTGCCCAACCTGGGCCCTGGCATTCCTACAACTCGTCTCTCCGGACCCGCTTCTCGGCAAGTCCTCCACGTCACCAGAGGATTTGGCGGTCGTCCTCCAAGTTTCTTCCGTACCTTACCGGGAGTGTCCCCGTCGAACCACCTGCCTCCGCCTCGACTCCGCGCGCTTTGTGACGTGCTAGGTCCTCAGACGACCGGGTCCAACATCTCAATACATCATTTTTCATTGCTCATTGTCAGAATCCAATCCATGTTTGTTTTTCATTTTTCATATATATTTGAAAAATCCAAAAAATTGTATAAGTTAAAATTTTTGAAAAAACTTACCGACTGCTCCCCATGCTGCTCCGGGTGGAAGTACTAGATCTGGATCTCCTCGGAAATCCATCCCGGCATAGGGATAGTCGTCCACTGCGATGATATGTTCTCTCCACCACAGGAAGAACTCATCATCCCAGGTGGTTCGGGGTACCTCGCTGCCCCCCAGTCTCTTCATCATGTCTGCCCAACGGGCAATTCTTGGGTCCCGCGGGCTGCTGATAGTCGAGATGACTTTGGGTCTCAAAGCTGGAACTCTCTCGAAGAAGAATGTTGTCAAAATGGTCCCATAACCAAAGTGTTTTGTCTTTGTTTGGCGAATGGAGGTCAGTTGTTGTTTCATGTTCTGTAGCAGGGCTGTGCACCAATCATACACATGAATTAAGCACTCTACAGCTATGCTCATGTGCGTCCTGGACGCCTGGTGTAGTGAGGCAGATCCTGCCACACTACCGATGGTGAATAGGAGGATCTTTATGTGCAAATCCCTGATATCTCTGATAGCAATCTGTGTGCCAACTTTCTTGGAATTATCTACGCAATAGATTTGGACATAGTCCTCCACGGTCAACCCTCCCAGGGGCTTTCCGTGCAGGTCTACTGGGTCTCCCCTCCTAGAGAGTCCAGTGATGAAGCATATATCTTCCACTTCTATGCGTAGTGGCATCTGATCAATGATGAAGCAATCCTGATCTGGTTCCCAGTAATTTACGAGCATTTCAAGCAATCTCACATTACTTTTCATATTGGGCATTTTGAAAAATTTGAACAATCCACAGTTTCGGAGGACATTTTGTGCTGCGCGATCTTCCATGGCCTCTTGGTCTATTGCACTATGCTCGCGTTCCCTCCATGAGATTGTCATCCTGAGAAAATTCATCAAAATTTGCATTAGAAACACTTTTTTGAGTTACGGACTTGCGCATACGCGACTTTTCCTGTGCACAGTCGCGTGTATACGCGGCTTCACTTCATTGAACCCGCGTATGCGCAGATACGCATTTTTTAAGAAGGGTTTCTAGGCAAAAATTCACTTAATTTTAAATTTCAAACGGACAAAATGAATAAACAGGATGAATAAGGAGCCTAACTGAAGTTTTGCTGAATTCCGACGGTCGGTTGTTCCTGATTTGACGAAACAAGTTTTTAGCTCCAGAGCTCTTTTTCCAAATCAGCTATGCAATAATGAACCAATTGAGAGGTAATTTGTGTATTTATGGCTAAAAAATTGAAAATTTTTGCAAAAATTTCTTTATGCTTATTTTTTCGATCTGTCTTATGCTGTATAACTTGATTGCTTGGAAGTGCCTAGTTTGGTATGTTTCAGGTACATTTTGACGATTTCGAGATTTTTCCCGGTTTTTGATCCATGATTTCAGACTCTTCACGGCAGGTATATGATCTTCACTGGCATATAGGTTAGGGAATCACTTTCCGTTGCATCTTGCATTTTAGCCTCCATACTGATCACTTGCCTTAGGGTCGATCCCATCAGGTCATGAGCATTACACCCTTTTCACTCGCCGATTTTTAATCATGACTTGATGGTAGAGCCTTCCTTTACATGGGCTTCCTAGTTAGTTCCTCGCTATCACTTGTTGCCCATGCTGCTTTTTATGTAGGCTCGGGAGTCCTCTTTAGTCCCGCCATGTCTTCTGTGTTGAAGCTTCATTCTTCTCCTTCATCACTTATCATTTTTCTCGCTTATACCCTAGAGGCTCCCTGGTGTCGTTAAGTTGTATTACTGCATTGCATATTGGCTACTTGTTTATCCTGGCCTTTAGCCGGCTTCATTTGGACTCGATGTTTAAGCCAACTTTTGACCTTGACTTTCTGTACAAGTTAACCATTGCATGCACTCAGCTATCACGACTTGACACCTTTGTACCCATGGATGGAACGTTCCTCTGAGTATCACTGACCAGTTTTCGCCACCTTGCATTGAGCATAGGATTGTTCCATTCCCAGGAACTAGAGCATCTGCTTTCTTGATACTCGTTCTATCCATTGTACCATAGCATTCTTTTATTCTTTTTTTGTGCTTATTATAAAAGATAAAGGTCCAAATATAACAAAAAGAGCGGGAACGGGATGTATCTTCGTTATTTTGATGGCAGTACAGAGTCAGTTTGTCGTCCTTGAACAAAGTACATATACTTATATATATTTCCTTCATTTGGGATGGTTCTAGTTTGACCTAGGTTCAGCCTTTACCATGTTTCACTTGTCAGTTCTCCCCCGGTTGGTTATCTCTTCCAATCATATGGAGAGTTTGTTTTGCCTCCTGCAAGACAGACTTATATAGTGTCACTTTTTACTGCCATGGTCATCACAGAGTCGTGCTTTTGTTCAAGGGAAGTCTAGCCCGAGTCGGCCATTCTGCGGTGTCTCTTGACTCATTATTCAGTCGGCCTTCCCGGTCTTGTCACTATCATGTTCTATCACATCAGATGTTTTGATCTTCTGCTCGTGCTGGTTTGAGAAGGTCCCCATTGACTTCTTGCCGGCGGGTTTGTCTCTTATCGACTACGACACATTGCTCTGAGAGCAAGCCTAGAGCCACACCTTGGGCCTATTTCCATTATTGATAGGTGACCTCGTGCTCAGCATTTGATCATCATCATGGGTCTTTGACTGAGTGGTTTCCCCTGTGTTCGACGTCAGCACACATTATCACACTTGGGATTCGTGCAGTACCTGGATTTCCATTTGACCCTATCGGTGGATTTCTCGCCTCTGTGTCAGCCTTCATTATTGGTTGGTTCAGAGGGTTTCTTCCGTGCGCTAGCTTCATCTTGTGCACGTCGGAAACGTACTTCGGTTTTGGTTCCATCACTCTCCTTCGTCCGATTCCTTCCAAATCTTGGCCTGCGGGTTACACTCGCGCTGGACTGATGTGGGATGCCTTAATGCCTTCCTTCCAGCATATCTTTTCCCATCGACTCCAACTCATTGCTCTGGGAATAAGGTCTAGAGTCTTTTTGTCAGTACCTTAGGGTTTGCAGTCATCAGTGGCAGACTCTTCGCTATCGACAGTGGGGATTCATCATTGCCTCCTCATTGGTAGATTCTTTCAAGTGTTCGACTTCAACTCATTCATTCGCACTTGTCAGATTGTACTGGGGCACCTTGACACTCATTATCATTATCGGTGGGTTGTCTCGCGTTGGTTAACGGGAAACATCATTGCCCGGTAATCCAACGATTTCTCACATGGTCGACTTCAGCTCAATTATTCCCAGTGTGTAGAATTGTGCCGTTGTGATCGGTGAAGACCTCGGGTTTACTTAACATTCTTTCTGCTCACTTCCTTGGATGTTTCCTTCTAGATCTCGCCGTTGATGCCGTCCAATTTTTATATGTTGCGTGCTCAAAGATGCGCATCCTATATGTTGATCCCCGAGTTGCGTGATAGTACCGTTTGATTCCACCTCTTATGATCTGGTACTTGGAGATTCAGTTACTTATATGATCAGACATCCAGTTGCACTATCAGTGATCAACTTTCTATATGTGATACTTGGACATTGATTCGGACTTATATTTCCGGGCCATGCTCAGATGATTCACTATGTACTTTCAGTTCAGTTTTACTTGTATACATGTTGGATCTATTCAGTACTTTCTATATATGATGTATTTTTGACTGAGCATGGGTATGCCCGCCTCAGCTTGAGTTGACTCTCTGGTTTCTTTCATTGGTTTCTTGCCAGGCCGAAATCTCGGTGAAGTCCTCTCTCTGTCCTCGTTCTTCTATGCATAATACATTTCTACATCACACTCTCTCCCCACCTCATATATTAGGGGCATCTCGCAGGCATCATTTCTAACCTCACATGGACTATGATTGCTTTGTAGTGTTATGGGCACCTATCATCTGGCTGCATCGGACAAATTCACTTAAAAACAGTGGAAAATCCCTCATACGCGACTATGCCCATACTTTTCCGCGTGTATACGCGAGTACAGCTAGAATTTTCCGCGTATGCCATTAAAATGATTAAAATATATATAAAAATCCCTAATTTCGCGCTGGGTTGATGGTTACTCAGGTAGTTCAACCACCCCAGCTCGTGGCCAACTGTTTCCAACTGCTGAAACTACTTGGAGGGACTATAAAAAGCCCTCATGTGTATGGCCTAAGGGAGAGAGAGAATTATTGATATTATACTCTGTTGGTATTCCCTATCCAAGTCCGATTCCCCGTGCCTCCTGCACTTTCCCAGTTCATTGTAGGAAACCCTTGTTTCCTTGAGATACACATCCCTTTATATGTTATCTCGTATGCACCAGTTTGGAAGGAGTCTTAGCGAGGCAAGGGCTGGACGGATCCGGACGACGGTCTGCGAAGGCCTTGAAAGGATCAGGTGATCTCTCCACTTACTTTTGTACGTACTATTTTTATAATACAGAAGTATCATGCTGTTCCCGAAGTAAACGTGTTAGTGTATGCTTTAATGTATGAAGAATATTTGTTATACAAGCATTCATAATGATTTATTTAATGTTTTATATGAATCTCACTAACATATATAGTAGAAATATACTGTACAACTTGTCCTTTGTGCTGGTTTCTTCTTGTATTTCAGGTGAAAGAGGAAGGACGGTTGCAGGGAGTTTGAACTCCACGTGGATCTACTTCAAACGTAGGACCAACGGGTAAACCTCTCATTCTGCTCTATTTAGTTTTTATGAATGTGCATGATTGTGTGAGTCTCTTTTAAGTAGTACGCCGGCTCAGGAGGTTGAATCCCAACCCAACTCCCTAGTGGTGTTAAGGACTTTACAAAGACAAGGGGGATAAATAAGAGGGAAAAAGGGGGCCTTTGGGCATTCCTTCACATAGCAGAGAGGCTTTAAAAGGGGAATCAGCAGAGGGGATCTCATCAAAGGATAAAAGACACATAGAGGCTTCAAGGAGACTGTGTTTTCAGAGGAAATGCATTCCTTGAAGGCTCAAAAAAAATTTGGCCCCCTATTTTGCTTGCCAAAAATTTATAGGGGGGCTAACAGGAACAAGGGTAAGGAAGCTCACCAAGAATATAAGGAATGGGATGGAAACCATAGAAGGAATTATGATTATTGTTTACGTATTGTTCTTTTATGAATTTCTGCATGCTTCAGTTATTTAGCAGAGTTTGTTGTGCTATTTAGCACAAGGGTGTTTTCGAGTGGAAATACCACCCTCATCCTCGGGGGACTACAAGTGCCCACTCAGGAGAGGTTCATTGAACTTCATTTCCACCATCCAGCATCAGGTCAAGCTTCAACCATCATCCACGGTGTAGTCTCCTTTAGGATTGTGTTGTTTTGCAGGGCAATAGCAGTGGAGGGTTGATAGACCCAGTTTCTGAGCTTATTTTCCAGTGAGGGGAGCAACCCTTCAGCTAGGAGGCTAGAAAGGAAGTTGCTTGAGAATTATTCCACCATACAGCATCAGGCCAAGCAACATCCATCATTCAAAATGCAGTTTCCTTCAGAAATTGCGTTATTTTGCAGTGTGGTTGCAGTGGAGGGTTGAGTGCCTTGTTTTCCAGTGAGGGGAGAAACCCTTCACCCGGAAAGTCAATGAGGAGGGTTATCAGTCATTTACACATCAAATCAGACACCTCCCAACAATTATCTAGTTGTAGAGCATTCTTCATCCCTAGGGCTGTGTTGGTGTCAGGTAAGAATAATTTATCCACCCTAATCCGACATTAATTTTATCAATCTAGGAGTGTATCCTTTAAAGGCAACACACAAGGTATATGCAGGAACAAATACATAATTCGTCTTAACCAAGGGTTTATAATTAAGATTCAAAACATTTTTGTGAGATTAAATAAAATACTGAACTTCAAAAGCAATCTTAACAGTAAAGAATAATAACAGCAACCATAACAAAGAAACAATTCACACAATTACAGGCACAACACCTGATCAGAAGAGCGGGCCCATCTCTCTAATCAGGGCTGCGTTAGTCATGAAGATGATTAGAACAAAAAAACCGGTATTGATTTATTAATCTATAAGATGTGATTACAATATCCATTTGGGAACCCCCATTTACAGGAACAAAATCCATTTTATACACAGCGCGGGAGAATAACAGATCTCCCTGGAAAGTGGTAATCGCGCATTCAGAAATACACATTAGTTGGAACAGCACAAACATCAGATGTCTAGGATAGAAAAATGGGCCAAGAATAGGCCCAGGGAATCATGATTCCAGCTGTGCGATCCCCATATAGATGACCGTTACCAAATCTGTTGCAAAACGTTGGAGTGAAGGTTCCTGCTCTCCAAACTGTAGTCAAGCACATATCTTAGTGTCGCAAATAGGTAAGACTCCGTGACTCTAATTCATTAATTAAAATATTGCAATTGGAAAAGTTAGGGGTATTTACCTCATAAGTTTATCATAGCAAATGTAGGTAATTAAACACAAAAGGGTCAAAAAGGATGATAAAAATGGTCAGAAAGGTAGCCAGATTTGGTGCCCAACATCTCCCCCCAACTAGCCTTCTGCATGTCCTCATGCAGTCCGCTGCCTCTGTAGGCCTGGGTTCTGCGAACTGTGAGCTTCCTGAAGCCCGGAAAGATCATAATTTAAAGCCATCTCTGTCCCTGGAACTTTAAATCCATTTGAAAGGAGAACTTCCTTCCACCAATCTGCTAGAACATTGTACGCTGGAGTGTAAACCTTTGCAGGAAACCAAATAACAGGATACTGAAACTGAAGCCCCATCCATTAGATCCCACATGTTTGAACACATACCACATATCTGGGTACTCTAGTAAGTACTCGCGCAAATTTGGGTGCCCCAGAAGGCTCTCTGTTCTGGACAGCTATCGGTGACATCATCCACCTTCTCTGACAACAATCAAAGGCCTCTTTTTGAAAAACAGTTAATTGATTGACACAAAGGTCGAGGCACCAACTTTTTGTCCTCAGCATCCTATCTCCATTGCCCTCAAATTTCAAAAAGGTATGGTTTTTATTGAACATTGTATCTGACCTCTCATGTTCTCCTCTTACTATAAATGGCTTTGTAACTTGATTAGACTCAAAAGTGTTACAAGCCTTCTTCCAATGGATTTGATTGAAAGCATAAGAGGTGAGGGCCCTCAAATGGATGTCCCCTACATACGGGACCAGGTCAAAATCTCCGTCCAGATGTAACAAATACCCATGCAGGTAAAACTCACACATCAGATGTTGAGTTGGCACATCATGATTCCTCATGATTCGGAGGAATTGTACACCATCTTCTATTTCATAACTGACCTCATTTTTTATGCTTTCCATGCAGAATAAAAGAAAACGTTCATGAGCCTAGAATAAAGAATAACAAGAAGCAGGGGGACGAGATGCCATCACCTCTTGCACCAGATTGAACATGATCTATTCCTTATCATGTTTCAGTTCGGCCACTTTTTTTTCTAGCTGCTCCATCTTGAGTTACTGCTTCGCATGCCTTAATCTCATAACATCTATGCGCTGCACATATTCAAAGACAGTTGTGGAGGTTGTCTTCTCATTTCTTTTGATCTCATTTCTATACTGAGCCACAATAGGCTTCCATGTCTATAATTCGGCCATTACGACATACTCCCTGGCTTCGAACAATTGTTCAATTGGGTCTGTTTTAGTTTCTGCTTCAACCCCGACGAATTTAGATTTCCTGGCTCGCTGCTTGTAATTGTTTATTCGTTTCTGCATCCTGTGCACTTTCCTTCTCAAATCCCTTACCTAGATCTTGAGTTGCATTATTTCCTTAAACTGCTGTTTGTATCTCTGTTTGATGGGAAGTCTTCGCTGTCCACACAGCTCTGCCCCTTCTTTCTTGACCTGTGTTTCTTCTGCCTTGGCAGCCAGAGGTAAATCCCTCGGGACTGCCTCTGTCGGGCCAACGGTCGGTCCAACCTCCTCTACCTGTTCTTCTTATATTATTTCTTGCTTCACTCTTTTCATGCCTAAGTGCTCCATTTTTTCATTCGTCGAGACCACTACACTTGGTCCCTCCTCTTCATCAATGGCCATTCTCTGATCATGTACATTCTCCGCGACTAATGGTGACCCAATAAGATGCTCCCCTGCTGATATGCCTATTGGGGCCTCTTCCAGTTGTGGCCTTTGTTTTAAATTCGAAGCCATAGGAATGGAAAAATCTTCTTCCTCTCTTTGCTGTGGGGAACGAGTTACCCTTTCTCCCTTAGGAAGAAAGACAAGGAACTGGAACAAATCCTCTACATTTAGCCCCGAGGTCAACGCTAGTTCTTGTGGGCTAGCGTCAGCCTCACACCTTAGTTCTCCCGTCATTTCCTCTGCGGGTTCTCTGGTCGGAGTGGTCATGACTTCTTCTTCAATCAGATTACCCTTCTCCATTGGTTCCATGTCGACAGGAGATCCCTGTAGAGTGGCCTCAGTTGCAATGTCGACCGATTCGCCTCTTTCATTTGCTGTGGGTTTACCTTATACTTCTCCACACTCCCATCAACAACTTGCTTTACCTTGTAGATCCATCTAGATCCAACCACTGATTTTCCGACCGGTCTTGGGACAATTTCGCATGCATTTTTCTTGACAATGGAGTCATACTCCTCCACCATTGCATTAACCCAAATTGGTTGATGCACTGCCTCCTGAAAGGAAGATGGTTCTGTCACAATACACTTGCTCATAAGAGCCATGTATCTAGTAAATCTCTCTGGGGACTGTCTTTGTCTATGCAGTTAAGTAGGGGCTCCTACATTATCTATTGCATCAATTCTCAATCTATCAGCTTCTGTCGTGCATGTTATGCGGAATTGTGATCTACGAATAAACCAAATTCCCTAAGTGTTGTGCTAGTTACTTAGAACAATAGAGGAAATAATTACTATCACTTTCTCTAAAATAAACAGATACACAGAATGGTGAAAGAATCTACTTGTGATCCATGCACTTCTCCTTCTCCTTCTATCACTGTTGATGTCACTCTCAATCCAACTCCGATCGTCGGATCGATTCCTAAAAACACAAATAAAGAACAACAAACAACATGCATATACATATATCTACTTATCTTAATCAATAAAATCGATTAGATATGAAATATATATATCATTCAAGAATCCATTGCACAATAAATAGAGACATATAGAGACATATATATGGGAAAATGAACAATAATCTTTATTAAAGAGTAGAAGGGGGAGGTTAAAACCAATGATTGATTTGTTGCCACCAGCTCCAGCTTCATCCCAGCCTCATCGCATCCAACATCACACCAAAAACATATTAGTACTTTCACTCTCTCAAATGAGAATCCAACATCATTTCTTTACGAAAATTCTTCCTTCCCTAGCACTAGGATTTGTGCTCAGTTTATAGGAAAACTGATGGTAGTTTCTAAATGAATGAGATTATAATAATAGGCAAGACATGTTTCCAAGTTTAAAGGTGTTATATGGACACTTGAAGTTTGACACATATGGACTCTTCTAGAAGGCACTGTCCACGTGGATATTCCTAAAACAATGAGAATTCTGCTCCCAGGTGACCAACACACTCTTGAATGTTGGGAAGTGCGTTGCAGTGCACCCTTGAATGGGGAATATTTCATATGCAATGTAGTTAGTCCCTTTAGAGGCTGCGTTGGTGAGTCAATAGGTGATATAACATATACTTCACACCTTGGAAATCTCACAATAGAAGCCATGAATGAATTGTTCTTCTCTTAGGGCATATAGCAACTGAAATGTAAGGGGATGATAGACCCTATTTCATTGGTCTTGGGGATGATGTCCACTTTGACCAGGTCATGGGGGATGATGCCCAGATTGACCTAGAACAATGCGCCTTCTGTCATTTCTGGTGGATGGCTCTACATGAGTTTTTTCTGCCACTCCATGATCCTCCGCATGTGGCTGCTCCATATCTTGAGGCTCATCCATGCAAATCTATCTCCCTCTCAAGGGACAATCACATGGCTTTATCCTCATCAAATTTTATATCTCATTGCACAACAATCATTCTGTTGTTTGGAAAATACAACCGATAGTTGTGGGGAGTATCAGTGTACCCCACAAAAATCCCAATCTCAGCTGTTGGTTCCAGTTTCTTCCTCATGTCTTTGGTCACATGCACATAAAAATATGAGACAAAAATCTTAAAATGTGAAACATTAGCTTTCTTACTAGTAAAAGCCTCTTTTGGTGTACTCATGCCAAGTACTTGATGAGGACAACGGTTTTGCACAAATACCGTTGTGTTGCATGCCTCCACCCATAGATTCAATGGTAGGCCCTGATCATGCAACATCGCTCTTGCTGTACCCACAATTGTTCTGTTATTTCTCTCTATGACCCCATTCTACTGTGGGTTATGAGGCGCAATTAGTTCTCTCTGAATTCCTTCTTTGTTGTAGAAGTTCTTGAATTTATTGGAGATGTACTCACCACCATTGTCGCTCTTAAGATCCTTCACATGCTTCCTTGTGTCTTTCTCCACCAGTGATTTGAACTAAATAAATTTTGAGAATGTCTGATCTTTCTTCTAAATGAACTAGATCCAACACTTACAAGAAAATTCATCAACAAATATAACATATTACTTATGCTTTGCTATCGAAGCAATAGAGAATGGTCCACACACATCTGAGTGAACTCTCTCAAGGATCCACGAGGCTCGGTTCTCCTTCTCACAAAAGGTGGTCTTTTCATATTTTCCCATAGTACATCCCTTGCAGCTATATAACTGCATAAGTGTACCCGTGGGGAGAGCCGTAGATATCTGCTGCATGAGTTTTAAGGCTCCGTGGTGAAGATGGCCGAATCTCCTGTGCCATAACTCACCCTCATCCCGGCTCACCACTTTGTTTGCCTTACCCATCAATGTTGTGAAACCATCTACATTAAGTTTATAGATGAAGGGGCTTGTTGAGTCTTAAAAGTGTTCTCCATATTCATACATATTTCCATTATGTCATAACCATTTAGCTCTTATTCTAGCCATTTGACCTAAAACCCTACATCAAGTAACCATTTTCATAAATATATAGGTTAGGATCCTTGTTTTCCAAAGTTATTTATTTTATGTATTTAAAGTGAATTTATGATTAGAAACTAGAAAATTAACATAGTTTCATATATCTATATATGTGTTATGAGTTTTGTGACATGTGTAGGTCAAAAGGAGACTTCTAGAAGACCCTTATGTGGCACTCTAAGACCACATTCGAATTTGGTTGGAGAAGATTATGGGATCAAGAGGATATGTGTCTCACTTCCTTGTTGTATTGAAACTCTAAGAGGATATGTGTCTCACTTCCTTGTTGTATTGAAACTCTAGGAGGATATGTGTCTCATTCCTCAAGTTGTGTTAAAACTCTAGAAAGAGTCTCAAAAGTGTTCTCCATATTCATACATATTTCCATTATGTCTTAACCATTTAGCTCTTATTTCATAGCCATTTGACCTAAAACCCTACATCAAGTAACCATTTTCATAAATATATGGGTTAGGATCCTTGTTTTCCCAAGTTATTTATTTTATGTATTTTAAGTGAATTTATGATTAGAAACTAGAAAATTAACATAGTTTCATATATCTATATATGTGTTATGAGTTTTGTGACATGTGTAGTTCAAAATGAGACTTCTAGAAGACCCTTATGTGGCACTCTAAGACCAAATTCGAATTTGGTTGGAGAAGATTATGGGATCAAGAAGATATGTGTCTCACTTCCTTGTTGTATTGAAACTCTAAGAGGATATGTGTCTCACTTCCTTGTTGTATTGAAACTCTAGGAGGATATGTGTCTCATTCCTCAAGATATGTTAAAACTCTAGAAAGACATGTGTCTTATCATTTCCTATTTTGATTGTAACTCTAGAGATGGAGGGAGAGATTCATGGACTCCCATTAATGAGATGTCTCCTCATATTTTGTATAAATAGGAGAAGCTTTCTCCTATCATAGGTAATGAGAAAGTAATGAGAAAGTAATGAAGAAGTAGATTTGTAACTAAGTTCAAGATGGAATGGGATGTAGATTTGTGAGTTCTTTTTAATAGAGAAATTCAGTTCTTTGATGCTGTTTTGATTACAATTTCAAGGAGCTAAGGACTACACCAAATTGGTAGCAGAGGGCCCCTGCTATCCAATGAGGCTTTTACATGTTTTCTAGATAAGTTGCTTTCAATTCTGTTTTGTCATATTTCTTTACTTAGATTGCTTTTTGAAATCATAGCTTTTAGCATAATTTTTCATGGCAGCCCAGGCATTTGCATATCTTTTGACTAATGACATGGAATCAATATTGTTCTGCTGTTAATTTATTTATTTTCTTAGTTTTTGTTTAATTCCGGTATTGCTTTGTTTATTTCAGTCTTGCACATTTGCTTCAGTAGTTAGATTTAGATATATTAAATTGCTCATGACATTTTCAGTTACCTCCGAAAGCCACAGCTGGACTGATGGTGAGGGATTGTATTATGAAATGTGTAGTTTGATATTAGTTTCCTTTCTGCAAATTTAGATATATTAAACTGCTCATAACATCTTCAGTTGCCTCCGAAAGCCACGGCTGGACTGATGGTGAGGGATTGTATTATGAAATGTGTAGTTTGATATTAGTTTCCTTTCTGCAAGTTAGATATATTAAATTGCTCATAACATCTTCAGTTGCCTCCGAAAGCCACAACTGGACTGATGGTGAGTGATTGAATTATGGATGTGTAGTTTGATATTAGTTTCCTTTCTGCAAGTTATAAATATTAAATTGTGCATGACATCTTCAGTTACCTCCGAAAGCCACAGCTGGACTGATGGTGAGGGATTGAATTATGAATGTGTGGTTTGATATTAGTTTACTTTCTGCAAGTTAGATATCATTTACTCAAGTTGTTTATGGTTACTTCCGAAAATCATAGCTGGACTAATGATGAGGGATCAGAAGACAAGTTGATGTAATTTGATTTAGATTTACTTTATTGCAACTTTTGGATTTCTTTCAGCATAGTTTCTTTTGTGTTTAGATAGCAGCAAGAATAGTTTGGTTTCATGCTCACTAGTTCACTGTTTTGATTTATTAGATTAGCGGCACATTTTTCATTTCAGTAGCACATTTTCATTTCCTTTCAAGTTTTGTCATTGTATGTTTCAAATTCCTTTTTCAGTTTCAAGTTGGTAAATCATTATAAAGGACATCATTGCCTTGAATATCCATAACCATACTTGTCTTTTAGAATTTCATAAAAATCCAAAAAACGACAAAAAGTAAGAGATAGGTTATCTTGCACATATAGTGCGCCACACTTCGTCAGCTTACGAATCCCTGGTTGATAATTTATGTTAGCAATTTAGGACACACTAAATTGACCAAACGTAATGAGACTAATTTTTTATTCAAGCGTAATACATGCATTACATATTTTAATTGAAATGGTTTACTTGACTATCTCTTGAAGGTAATGGTACCCATCCCGGTAGCACTGTACCGCTTGTCATCACCCATTTCAATATGCATCTGGAGGTCCTTCTCCTCGAAGCTACTGAAATGTTCTTTTTCTCCCGTCATATGAAAGGATGCACCACTATCCAAATACCACGCCGATCCCATTGAACTTAACACCATGCATTCAATGAGCGAGAAGTCAAGCTCAAATTGTGAGGCCAAAGCCTCACCAGCTGCAGAACCTGAAGCCTTCTTGTTCTTCTTCTTTTGTGGACAGTTAGTGGCATAATGCCCATGCTCGTGACAGTGAAAACACTTCACTCTGGACATGTCGCACTTCTTGCCATCTTTACCAGACTCGGATTTGGAATATGGAATTTCTTTCCTTTCCCTTTCTTCACCTTGGTAGCCAAAGCACAATCTTCTTCATCTTCATTCTTAGATGAAGATCCATCTCTAGTATTCCATTTGAACTCTTCTTGCACTAAATCTGACCAAAGTAATTCCCAATATGGCAGCTTTTCCCTTCCATTGACAGAGTCCTGATAACTATGCCAACTCTTGGGAAGTCCTAGAAGAGCTAGGCTCACCAATTCATCATTTACAACTGTAATTCCAACGCTCCCAAGCTTATCCCGACATTGGAAAAAAATTGTTAAGTTTTTCAAAATGGTGTTGCCTTTCTCCATTTTGATCTTCCTGAGTTTATCCTTCAGTGCCAATTTTCTATGATCACTGCTGCTCTGAAACAGATCTGTCAAAGTTTTCCACATTACAAATGGTGTTACTTTGCCATGGAGACTTGATACAATGTGGTCTCGTATTCCCTCCAGTAAGATCCTCCTCTCCTTTGCAACTTTCTTTTGTCATGCATCAATATTTGCAGCATTTGTCACAACGGGTTTAGGAACATCATTGTCAATGAATTCCTTCAATCCATTTTCCTCCAGTACTGCCTCCATCCTATCTTTCCAAGCAATATAGTTAGATCTGCCTTCGAGTGCATACCCCAATCTCGAGCCATTGAAATCCATTTTGATCATGAATCACCTGTAGCACCAAGAAAGTATTTTGCAAATTCAAATTCTATTCAGTCACAAACTCAGATCCTCCTCCACTATTGTGATTTCCTGTGCTCTGATACCATGTAGAAATTATAAAAACAATATGTGTATCATGGATTCAATCTTATCTAATAATGTAATAAATCTAGATACTGAATCGATTCTACAAAACAATTGCGGAAATTAAATACAATCGCCAATCACATGATGCAAAGAAGAATCAATCAAACCACAACACAGATAATTTACTGGGGAAAGCTTACTGCTCAAAACCCCACTATCTTCTATTTTATTCAGCATGGATACTTGCAACAATTTTAATACAAATCTTCTCACAAGAACCTCATGTACTCAGCTAATTGTCTCATGAGGTCCTGAACAAAATTGACTAACACTTAGCCAATTCTCAGCCTCTAAAAAACCTGCCTGCCTTGCGCAATTCTTGATGAATGAAATCACTATAATTTAGGAACTTTGGCCTTCCTAAACTGCTCAAGGATCATGGGAAATCTAATGAGTATTTGGTTGCATGTGTGCAACCCAATAATCCTACAAATGATATTTAACATCCCTTTCACCTTTGTCTCAACTAGGTCTCCACTGAAACTGACTTGCATGCAACTAATAATAGTAAATCATTAGTTGCATGTTATATCACTCATTGTGAATTAAATAATATTTAATTCACTTGATCTCTCACTAGTGCACCAAAAAGTTAAACTAGCACAATTGACTTTAACTCACTTAACTAAGTTAACTGATTACACATGCATTAAATTAATGCACCAACTGCACTTCAAACTCTGTTTCAACTAGAATTAATCTGCATGCCTCACCAACTACCCTCAACTCGAAATTCACGAGCTAAATAAGTTTATCACACTCAATTAACTATTACAAGTGATTATGAGATAATATTACATTTTATTGTCCATTTTAATTAAGGGAAAATTAAAATAGACATGCACCAAATTTAGCCCACACTAGTGTAGGTGCTGCTTGACCTCCTGGTCCCACACTAGTGTAGGTGCTACTTGACCTCCTGGTCCCACACTAGTGTAGGTGCTGTAATTTCTTTTTGGAATTCAACATAACCAACACAAATATCAAGGATATAACAACCATATAAACCACATATAAACAAGTATATTTACCCATTGAATACCAAGTAGAAGAATATATTAATAATGAGTGCAACAACCAACCAAGTTTTGGACTTCCAAGTTCCACCCAACTGCATAGATTGGTTGAACCAAATCTCTCTTCAACCAATCACCCCCATTCCATATTACAAGCATGAACGTGGCATCTCATAGAAAAATCCATCAAAACCAAACCAGGGCTTCTAGAGGAAAAAACCATCTCAACCCTCAACCAGTGATTCCACCTCCCATTCGAACATCACTAACCATCACCAAATTGGTCTCTACCCAAGTTGTCTAGGGTGCCAAATTTTTTGTTCCAAACAAGGCTCTAGGACAAGTAACTCAACCCACAGTTGTTATCGGGCTCCAAAGAATTTTTCCAACCAAGGATATAGGACTAGTAACTCAACCCACCAAAGGCTCCAGAGCATTTTTCCAACCAAGGATACAAGACTAGTAACTCAACCCAAGTTGTTATAGGGCTCCATAGCATTTGTCTAGCCAAGGCTCTAGGAACTAATAACTCAACCCACAATCAAAGGAACATGAGAACCAACCAAAAAAAAAAAGGAAGGACTCCCACAACAACATGGATATCTAGGAAATGGAAAGGCTAGGGAAACCCATTGTCAATCCAGGCAATCCTCCATGCCAATGACATATCATGACCAATAAACCACATGCATATGCCATGCATGGGAAAACTAGTGAGGAAATCATATGTGCAACTATATACATGCAATAAAAACCTGTTATAGTTGTTGATCCCGATGTCCTCTTGTAGTTTCCTACTATTCATTTGCCTTCTTGCTCCAAATCTCAACTATGCCACACTCCTCCAAGAGTGCTCCAAGAAAACTTGAAGTATCCAAGAGTATGAGAGAGAGAAAATAGAATGAGAGATCAAAAACTAAACTGAAAAAAGTCTAAAATGATGATATGAACCTAGACAGGAATGCAACACAATACATATATAACCATAAATACAAATATGCAGTTGAAATAACACTTCATTTCATTAATATCAAAGAATTGAAATATGCTTACAAACATAATGAAAATAAACTAGCTCAAGTGATGGTATCTTATCTCCGAGAAGAGATGTGGAGGCGACATGCATCTGAACTGCGTTACAATGAGGTTCAAAGGACTATTTATCATTGAGGAACAATGGAAAACCATAAACTGTGGGCCTCGTTGGGGTAAATTGGTACATAAATTTCCTGGGGTCATAACTTAGGCATATGATCTCCGTTTAACGTGCACAATACCTCATTAGAAAGATTTATCCAAGGAATAGAACTTTTGACTAAAAACATCAACCAAAAACTCATTTTTTTCCATTTTCCAAAACAAACTTCATTTAGGGCCTTAAATTAACAGCTTCGGAAGTTCATGACCCAAAAAACCGCCAAAAATAGTAAATTGTGCTACAATTAATGAATCTGAAAAAAATGAAAGAAACAATGGTGGGGGTCCAAGTGGAATAGGATGGTGGCCAAAAATATCCATCTAGATTATTCCTCCCCCATTAGGAAGCAATGTTCCCCATTGCGTTGAATTCCTCCACGAGATGGGGAAATTTCTGTTGAACTTGGTCCCTAGTGAGCCACTTGCCTTGGTGCAGGAGTCAGCCAACTTTGAAAACCCAAAATAATTGGATATTCTTTTGGTGAGTGTTATTGATATACATGTCCATGATCTGATTAGTTGCGGCATGTTCCATGAACTCAGGGTTTAGGTCTATTGGTTTGAGTTGTTCTGCAATGTCGGATGTGTCCAATAATGGTGGAAAGTATGACCGAAGGTGGTCCACATTGAACACTAGGTGCACGCCAAGGAACAGTGGAATACTTAGCTCGAAATAATTGTCTCCTACAACCTTGGTGCTCCTTATAAATGTGTAAACTTTTTGCCCACCTCGTTGAGCTATGGAGAACTATTTTGTAGTTGTGATGGATATAGGGGAGGATTTTGTCCCATGTGTGAGGATGCTTTGAGTTTTACATGCACCAAATGTGTACGATCATCTCCTTGATGACCTCTATTTGGACATCAGTTTGGGGGTGGAAAGTCATGGACTTAGCGAGCTTGGTATCTAGAATCGACCACAAACTTGACAAAATGTACTTAGGAACCTACTATGGTGATCTGAGATAATGGAATATGGGATCCCAAAGTGTATCCACACTCATTCAAAGAATATTTTAGTAGTGGATTTTGCTGTGATACTCTTCTTGTAGGCCACCAAAATGGCGATCTTATAGGATATATCGATGATCACAAAGACATAGTCATTTCCATGCTTAGTCAAAGCGAGGCCCAACACGTAATCCATGGAGATAGATTCCCAAGGTCGAATAGGAGTAGGCATAGGAGTATATAGCCCTTGCTTCTTGATGGTCGATTTGGAAATGGTGCAAGTAGTGCACAATCTGATGTACTTCCAAACATTCTGTCAAAGATTCTGCCAATAAAAATACTTTTATAACACAGCCACTATTTTCTCTACTTCAAAGTGTCCAGCGACTCAAATGTAGTGCACCTCCAAATCAACATGGCATGCTCGCTTGAAGGAACACAGAGGTGTCCTAGGTGACATAGCAATGTATCCTGCAGGTGAAAATTTGAAACTTTCTTGCCTTCCAGGATTGTTTGGTATCTATTTCTGAATTTTGGATCACTCTTGTACAAATGTGGCCACTCGGAAGTCTTGTGCCCATAAGAGTTGAGAAAAGTGGTCAAAGCCATGACCGATGGTCGACTGAGATAGTCTGCAACATTATTGGTGTTGCCCTTATTGTACTTAATGTTCAAGTGGAATTTTTGCAAGTATGTGGACCATTTCTGATGGTGATCGTTCTGCAACTTCCTTTGTGTCTGTATTGAATTTATGGTTCGGTGGTCTGTGTGGATGACCGTTTCATTCCCCAGAATGTAATGCTTCCATTGTCAATAGGCCTATAAAATGGAATACATCTCTTTGTCATAGATGAGATACTTTCAGAGTTTGTCTGAAAGTGTCTCACTGTGATATGCCACTGGATTCCCCTTCTGATTAAGTACTGCACCAATAGCATATTCAAAAGCATTTGTATCTATCTCAAATGGTTGTTGCACATCTGGTAATGTGAGCACTAGTGCAGAGTAGAGGCGATGCTTCAACTCAGAAAATGCCTTCTGTTTGGATTCAGCCCAAAATAACTTTTCTTTCATTCCGCCCTTGGTGACTTGACTCAAAGGCCAAGTGATATAAGAGAACCCCAAAAAAAACCTGTGGTAGAAATTGGAAATACCTAGAAAGTGGTGGAGCTCTGTTAGAGTGGTTGGGGTTGGGCAATCCCGAATGACTTGTATCTTGGTTGGGTCCACATGCACACCCATTTGATTGGTGATGTGCCCCAGATATTGAACTTGGGTCATACCAAAAGTGAATTTCTCAAAATTGGCACATAACTTATGTTGTCGTAGAGTTTGGAGGATGTTTCGAATATGGCGGAGGTACTCTTCCCACCTCTGGCTGAATTTGAGAATTTCATCCAAATAAACCACCATGACTGAGTTGGTGAAGGGTCTCAATATGTCATCCATCAGCCTCTTGAAGGTTGCAGGGGAATTCGTCAACCTGAAAGGCTTGAAAAACCATTTTAAAAGGTCCTCCTTGGATTTGAAGGAAGTTTTCTACACATCGGATGGTTCAATTGGTACCTGGTGATAACCAGAGTTCAAGTCAATCTTGTTGAAATGTTTGGCCTCCTTGAGCTGGTCCAAAGGGTCATTGTTGTGCAAGTAAATCCCCTCTGTGGATAGAGGTGACCCCTCTAGCCTTGGAGTGGGTCTAGCAACAAGGGAACAAGCTGGACTTTCAGACTCCTAGCTAATAAATGAAAACGAGTTGGCATAGATGGCCTACCTAGGTCTAACACACTTGTTGTCATTTGTAGTAGAAATCTCCTGATCTTCATGTTCACACCTCGCAGTCTTTCAGTGGTAATATCTATGTACCCACACAAGGATCAGAGAATGGTGACAACATACGAAAACATACTTGCATTCATAACTATTTGATTGTTCAACGGGAATCAAACACATTGCATAGAATTAAACATATCAAACGCAAAATGGGAACCAAAAAACCAGTCATGTATTAATAAGTAGAGAAAGGTAGTTTACAACCTTAATGCCTTAATGTTGTAGCCTCCTTTGACGAGTTTAGTCAAGCACGTCTCAAGCATTCATCGGGGATCGAACTTGGTGAGGAAACTGACCTAAAATTTCTCTCAACAATGGATTCCTCTCTACCTTGTTCTTCACACCAGCTATAGTAAGGATTGTTAAACTAGCTGAAACTATGTGAGAAGGATGTATTTATAGGAGAGGAGGAGGTGGTTTGGGATCCCTCATAAGGTGGGAGAGAGGCCTTATCCTTTGGGGAGTTGCTCAATTATAGGAAACAAGAAGCCAAAGGGAGGACTTTGACGTTATTCAATCGAACAAACCATGATGACTCCTCTCACGAAGTAGTTCGGAATGGAAACTTCACTTCTATTTTAAAGAACATTCCAAAAACAGATCGACGTGGGTAAGAAATTGAGACAGAGCGCCAATGGGCATGGGCTCCAGTGTTAATTTCCTTGTCGACATGGGGTCATAACTGCCTACTAGCGTTGACCCAGAAACACATGTTTTTCAGAGGCTGCTTAAGGAGTGATCAATAGAGGAAATGTTCTTGACATGCCAAGGGATGCAATGACACTTTTTGCAAGGTATGAAAATACACAGAAGTCACTGAAATGGTCCTCCAATGTGCAGGATGGGGATTGCAGGGACAGTGACAAAATCTTGTGTA
This sequence comes from Pinus albicaulis, assembly GCA_034641835.2. Taxonomy (NCBI): domain Eukaryota; kingdom Viridiplantae; phylum Streptophyta; class Pinopsida; order Pinales; family Pinaceae; genus Pinus; species Pinus albicaulis. The sequence goes on along the minus strand of JAXQQM020077325.1, from coordinate 107,133 downwards.
ACAGATGCCCCTTAAAGCATGAGGTCTGAGAGAGAGGGAGGGGTGAAATTATTTATGAGAGCGTGCCCAAACCAAACACCGTTGTCGAAAGACTTGCAAGAACAAGTACAACTGATATCTCTGATACATGAACATGTGGCATGGGTGCAACCATCCATAATAGAGTACATATAAAAACAAGATCCGAGGTATGGACGCAACCATCCAGAGGAAAGGATCAATAAATAGACTCAGGTATGGTCGCATCCATAAGATCATAAAAGTCATGCATATAGTCATGATGAACTAAATCACCTCGCAGCCTGGATTTTATTAGAAAAAACCCAGGGCCTTGTGCTCCATCTCAACCCGAACAAGTACAAGTTCAAGCATGCGAATAAGTGAGCTGAAGTCAAACATGCAAGAAAATTTCCTGATTACCAGCCAATGATGAAAGTTGTTAACAAGCTCAAGAGAAACCACCAATAATGACAATGGCTCTCAAGGTACAACTAGTACAATTCGCGAAATGTGAATAGTGAGTTGGAGTGAAACACCCATGAAATCACTCGATTGAAGGTCAATGATGAGGACCTGTTGTCAAATGCGAAGAACTTTCCATTGAGGCATGCAAGCTCCAAGGTGTTGGGAAGGAGTCTCTAGATCAGCTTCCTGGATAATGAGCTGAAGTCGATAGGAAGTGACCTGGTCGAGGGAGGGCCATAATGTTTCCCACATCATCGACATGAGACAGAAGAATAATATGATAGTGAATCAGGACCAAATAAAGGATCGGAGGTTTAAAACTGCAGAAGGAAACTTCTCTTGAACATACTAGCGAAACGAGTCTAGAATTTGGCAGTATTTGACATCAGGGGATCTACGGTCATGATGACATGGAAAAGAGCAGATGAGAGGTCAAAATAGATAACCCAAACCCATGGAAGCAAGAATAACGAAATGGGATGTCCCCAACCTGACACGATTGCAGATGAGTGTCATGTTTAAGAGCGACATACTGCCGACAAGACTGAGAAATGGTTCCATTTTCCCCCAGCATTGCTGGCGATTACCTCAATTATTTTTTAAAACAATCTTGAAGGGGATAGCATATGCTTTCCATATAATTTTTTCCTTCGAAAAAATCCATTCTAGTACATTTTGCGATCCCTAGGAAGGAGAAACTTGATTATGTCATGGTGACAATTTCTGATATCATTTTAACAAGTCTGACAAAGGAATAAATCGACATATTTTCATGTTTAGAGAGTTTGAAAAGAAGAGGAAAAGAAAACTCCAACAATTCCCTTTTTGTAGGTAGTCTCACAGATCCGAAAAGGTAGAAAACAATATTTGAGAGAACCTCTAAGTCGAAATAGGCTAAGGTATTCCTTTTTTTAAACAATCTATCCTAGCCCGAAAAAGGGGAAAATGTATACTGGGTAGATATCATTTCGTAGCCTTTAACGAGTTAAAAAAGACAAGAGTCTCATAAATATTTTCAATTTTCGAGAGTCAGAAAAGAGCTAAAAGATGACTCCAGGTGGTGACATTTTCGTGTTTTTATTGAGTTTGAAAAATAATAAAATACAACTCGTCACTTCATTACCATCACGTTGAGGACCTGTTGCTGCACAAGAAACACACATAAAACCCGTTTGTCGATACAAAATACTAAAATAATCCAAAAAACATGCTCAAAAACCTAATTAGGGTTCTGAAAATTTTATAAAATGATAAAATTGGTAAAAATAAATTACTTTTCACTTATTATCTCTTGTGAGCATTTTTCCCCTTTTTCAATGTGATCTTGTGGCACTGACAACAGACAATCCAAAAGGCCAATCACAAATTTGTCTTTTCCAAGTGAGAGCTTGTTTCCTTACCTACATTTTTATTCATTTTTCATTGTCCACATTTCATTTTTTGACATTTGAAGGGGATTTTGGTTCAAATTAGGGCACGACGGATAACACAGGTTTCGGGCACTGACTCGCGCCAACCCACCTTGAAATTCAATGAGGGCACGCCAGTCAACGCGACTATTTTTAAAACAGTCATGCCAACCCGTGACCATGGATTTGCACAAAAATTCAACTATTTAGCCCACTTTAAACCTTTCAATAGTTGATAATGTGACTAATGATGGCCCCATTAATTTTTTTGCAGGTGTGAAAAAGAAAAATGGTGATCAAATGGAAGGAAAGAAAAGACGGAGATGAAGACGAGGAAGCCATGGGTAATGTAAGATGCATGGAGGCTCTACGAAATTGCGGGCTTCTAAAATTATTTATGGCACCATGTCTCCGAGCTGAACCAGAGTTGTTGCAATACCTGATCAGTGTATGGGACATTGATCGGGAGAGATTTGATATTCATGATCAGGAGTTAGAGATTGATGTCTCTGACATATACTTTATTACTAGATTATCAAGGACGGGAGCAACACCAATCCTAACAGGCACTCGGCCAATGATGGAAAACATGAGCATGATCATAGACAGGGTGTGCCAAGGGGAAAAGAAAGCATCAAAGAGAGGGAAGGTGTATATTCAAATCATTCCAGATTTGGCACTAAAAGTAGTGTTGCACACCATTACACGAGCTGTCGAATATGAAGCTCTGCATGAAGCCACAAAAACACAGTTACTACTTGTCATAGACTGTATGGCACCAACTCTCTATAATTGGGTAGAGGCAGTAACCATCAATATGAAACGCCAACTGACAAAATGCAAGAACGACAAGCTAAAACAGTTCGGCTATGGGTCCATCTTGGTACCATTCATCCTGGAACGGTTACCAGTTTTTCAATGTCAGGAAGTAATAGTTCCTACACCACTAGACTAAGAGCCATGGATGGTCCGTTGGGAAGCTTTGATGCCTAGATCAGGGGGTGGTCAAAAGATGTCCTGGAGACTAGAATTATTTGATTGGCTTCGTCGACAACTGATTTTCATGGAGGACTGGCCCTATTATGGCACGGACTTTATAGGTGATCCGGATCTACCACTCCCAGCAGGAGAGGATTTGGATGAAGCATTGGGTAAGACTCATTTTTTGATTTTGATGAGTATTATGATTTTTTTATTATATATGTTTTGATGGTAATCCATGTATTTGCAGATCTTGGCCTAGAGAGACCTGCAGGAATGTCTCCAATAGCACGAAGGATTCCTCATGATTTTTATGTGGCCCCTCATGGTGAGGGAAGTGAGGAGGAGGAAACCATACGCAACTTAGAGGAGCTCACCAGTAGAATCCTAGACTATGCGAGATTTGACGATGTTCCTTGTGCATACCAGAGGCATACTGCGGGGGTGTTGAACCGTGTTCACTGATTATTGAGGTGGCTTGTGCGGGCAGTGACATGCGATAAAGAGCATCATGCTGACTAGACACCTAGGCTTTGATTTTTGAATATTTTTTGAGAGACATGATGTCTCAAGATGTAACCAAAACATATATATTTTTTTGAATTTATGATGCACATGGATGTCGGGCTATATATATATATATATATATGCCTATTTTACTGTATGAATCTTATTATGTGATGATGATGTTTTAAAAATTACGCAAATGTCTATCTAATACAATATTGGCTATTGTATCAGTTAACGCATTCATTCATCTAGGAATATGCTAATATGTGATGTAATCGAAATTCCTTTCTAATAAACGAACACGTAAATACAACCTTAATATTTGAGGATTTATAATAGAATAATGCCCATTAAGCTGAAGAACAACAAGCTCAGAGTCTAGGTTAACAATTAATGCACAAATGTCGAGAGAAATGGCCTCAGTTAAGAGTTCAATGACAGTACTATATTCATCGACATTGTATGTGGTTCGGCCTAGAAAAGTACCTTGAAGGTCTATCAACTCACCAATAGGATCATAAATCACCCAGGCTGCAGAGGACAGGTTCCAGGTACTGTGAGAGGCACCATCCATGAAACCAACATAAGGAGTGACAAACATCCGCACAATAAGTGTTGAGATTCAACAAGATGATGGAGCTTAGTGAAAATGAGTCATCTTCACTAAGTGGGCCCATAGGCTATTTTTAGGTGCAAGTCTATTTTTAGACTATGTCTATTTTCAGACATGGTGATCATATTTTAGAAGTTGCAGGATGCTATTTGTGGATGGTTGGTCAAGTTGGAAAAATAGATGAAATTATATTTTTAGAATATTGGGCGAAGTCTATTTATAGATCGTCGATCTAAAAATAGGTGCATGTCAATTATTATTAGCACTTAATAATAATCTGACAATAAAGAACAACTTATTCTCTTGGAGCACTTAATTTTAGTGAACAGATTTGTCAAAGCAGTGGGCTGAAGGAATTATGCAATTCCTAGGGTTGACTGGTGGTTCATGCATGGAGGACTTAATTAGAATTGAATTGGAAAATTTATGATAGAGTTGGAAGAGTAGTTCATGGATTTGTATTCATTTTGACTTAGTTAAAGTGAGTTAGACTCAGTTGAGCTAGTTGTATCTAGTCTAATTGAATGATACACTAGTGAGAGTGGAGTGAACTAATTAGTTAATTAATTCACAAATAATAACTCATTAATCAACTCAAAAAATACAGCAGTTAACTACAGTGCATGTTAGTTCCAGTGGAGACCTAGTGGAGGGGTAGGTGAAAGGGTGAGATGGACTATCCGTTGTGACTATATTGATGCATTTATTACACCACACACACATTGGAGTTTCCAATGAGGATTGCGCAATCAAGGCAAGGGTAATTCGAATTCATTTAGGGCTATTGCTCAACATGGATTGCGTAGTGGAGGCAAGCTATCAGGAGGGTAGAAATTAGTGCATGGATTTGCATATTTCATCTTGTTAGTGTGTGACGATTGATTGTACTGAGAGCTTGATGTACTAAGCTTTGTATGAGTTTATTACATGATCTCCATGATACATAATATATGATAGTTAGCGTTTTTAGCTTCAGGGTTTCTCGTTAAACAACTGTGTTATGTGTGATTGTTTTTTTTTATGCTTCATGTGTTTGCAATTGATTTTCCGCAAAATATTAATAGTGGAAGGATTCTATATTTAGAAAGAATTTTAAATATTGTTAGATCAGGGGAATATGTATATATGCATGCTTATTGTATATAATTTCTACAATTAGCAGGAAAAATGCTGGCAAAGCACACCAAGGCAAAAAATGTACAAAAATTGAAAATCATCTATGTACAGAAGAACATGGAGAAACACATGCATAGTATTTTTTGAGATATAACCCATTTTAAGGTTGATCCAAAGGATAACCTTCATAATCAATTAGCTCATAAGCTCCATTATGCAAAATGCACTTAACGATATAGGGCCCATGCCACATGGGTTGGAATTTTCCTACCCGAGCTTATCATGAGCTTGGTGATACAAGAGGACGAGGTCTCCTTCTACAAAGGAACGAGGGGAAACTGACTGGTCAAAATGAGATTTGATCTGATTTTTCTGTGCTTCCATGACAAGAGCAGCAAAGCGACGAGTTTCATCAAGCCTCTCTAAATATAGAAGATGCTCTTCTTATGGTGAAGTATTAGGCAGCAATTCAACAACTATCTTGAGAGAAGGGATTTTGCATTCAATTGGAAGGGTACCTTCCAGACCATAAACAAGCTAGAATGGAGTGAATCTGATCGCATCCTTCACTAAGGTTCAATAAGCTTAGAGAGATGAAAAGAACATGAGATGCTAGTTGGACTTGTGCATCCCAATCATACACTGAAGCATAGTGACTAGAAATTTTTTCACGGATTCAACCTGGCCATTGGCTTGAGGGTAGTACAGCGTTGAGCCATCGTGACGTAGACCCAACTTAGAAGTCAACTCAGCCATCATGTAATGATTAAAATGAGAACCATGATCGGTAAAAATGGCTTGAGGGACACCAAACCTAGTAATGACATGATTGAACAAAAATTGTGTGGTTGTCTTACCGTCAGTTGTAAGTGTAGGCATTGCTTCAGCCCATTTTGTGAAGTAGTCAACAACTATGATAATATAAGCAAGACCCCCGCCTGATTCAGGGTTACACATCATAAAATCGATGCCCCATTTCACAAAAGGACCAACGATAATGACAGGATGAATATGTGTGGGTGGCGCGTGCATCTTGCACTAGTAAATCTGGCAAGCATGACACTTACGAACAACGACGGTGCAGTCTTTAAAGGTGGTGGGCCATAAATATCCAACATGAAGAATCTTCTGTGTAGTGGCATATATAGACATGTGACCACCACAGGTGCCAGAGTGGTAATCATTGAGGACATTTTCAGCGTCCTCGAGAGCCAAACACATGCAGAGAATAGAATCAGCTCCGATGTAGTAGAGAGTATCTTCGGCTATGCGATAAGGTTGTGATGGCGAATGCGTCAACGTGCATCTTTTGTCAACTCAGATCTGAATGTAGAAGTCTGAATATATGCAATGATATCACCTTACCAAGGATCGAGGGTGCTAATGAGAAAAAGGGTATCATCTGGAATGCATTCCTCAGAACCAGATGGAGAAGAATCAGAAGAGAGAGAGAAAATCAAATTGACAAAAACCAATGATTTCTTCAATTTGGCGGTAGTAAACTTAAAATTGAACTCTTGGAGGATAACAATCCACTTCAAGTATTTCCCCCCAACAATTGAAGAGTCAAGATGTAGGTCATAGGGTTGCAATCAGAAATCACGATCACTGTGCACAAGAGAATATAATGGCAAGAATGTTGGATAGCTTGAACAACAACCAAAACCAATTTATCGGCATGTGTGTAACATGTTTTAGTATTGAGAAGATTGCGACTCAAATATTAAATAACGTGCTCATCACCATCATCGTCGTCTTGCACCAAAACCATGGCAATAGTGCTAAACGCAGAAGCCAAATAGAGGGAGTAATCACGATGATAATTAGGAGGATGAAATAGAGGAGCATTGATAAGAAATGTCTTCAATGCATCGAAGGATTTTTGGGCAATCTCATCCCAGAGGAACAGGACTCCTTGCTTAAGTAATCCCGTGAAGCCTTTGGCTACTTCAGCATAGTTCGGTATAAAACGGTGTAGGAAATTAGCTTTCCCTTACAGACTCTGCAACTGATGTAAAGAGGAAGGGGAGTGGAGATTTACAATAGCTTTGAATTTTAGGGGATCGAGACGAATTCCGTCTTTAGAGACGATAAACCCTAAGAGTCTACCAGAATCAATGTAGAAGATGCACTTATGCTGATTGAGCTGGATGTTATAGCATCTACAACAAAGAAATATTTGATGGAGATGATTTGGGTGGTCTTATGCTTAGTAGAATGAACCGGAAAGTCATCTAGGTATGGTTGAAAAATGCGATGGATGTCATGGAAAGCATATGAAATTGCTCTTTGAAACATAGCCCCATCATTCTTAAGACCGAAAGGGAGCTTCTTATAGGCGAAGGTACCCCAAGTACAGATAAAGGTGGTCTTGTGTTGATTAGGAGGAAGAATATTGATTTTATTGTACCCAGAAAACCCATCCATAAGGGGAAAGATCTCACTCCCGGCACATTCATCAATGATCTGGTCAATAAAAGGAGTGGGATAATTATCCTTAGGGAAAGTACGGTTGGTATCACAGTAATATACATAGACATGAATAATACCGTACCTTTTATCCACAAGAAAAATATTAGAAACCCATTATGTCAAGGGAATTGGATAAATGAAGCCAACTTTAAGAAGTTTTTCAACTTCTCCCTTAATGGCGGCTGCTATTCTAGGGTGCACGAGACAAAGACATTGAGGAATAGGCTTTGCACTAGGATAAGTAGGAATCTCATGCACAACTATACTCGGATCGATGTCGGACATTTCTTCATAAGACCAAGTGAAAATGTCGCAAAAATCACAGAAGAGACTAGTATAGACATCGATCTCATCAGGAGAATAGGTCACCCCAACATGGATGTTGTCGACAACCCTCGGTTTGACGGAGATGTCGATAGGCATTGTTTGCGTAATGTTTCCCAAGTTACCTTCCACAAAGAATTCATGTGTTAGGATGCGAGCTTGAAGTGGATGGGAGGTAGCTTGGGAAGTGAAATTCTCAGGACAAGTAGACATGGCCCCAAGGCCAGGCATGAAATAGGAACGGTGATGACTATCGTCCCAAGGGGGATCCTCCAGAGACATAGTTTCCACGATGGCCTCATCAGTGGGAAATATGTCATTTAAGGGATCGGGCAAATCTGAAGTGCTGAGCTAGGGGTATTGAATACGTGTCAAGAGACACACTCAAAGGAGTATGATCAGAGGGAGGCGGAGCCAAAGCCGAAATAAGTTCACAATAATAAATTTCTATTAGGCTTAATGACATCGATTCACCAAATGAATCAAGCTGCTTGGGCGAAGGGATGATCCATGGATCATAAGTTTTGGAGATCATGTTAACCTGAGCAGTATTGGGTGGAGGAAGAGAAAAAAGACCCATGAGGGTAGGATCTTTGAAAATACCTGGTCCTATGCTCTCATAAGGTGTAGGAATACGATCTACATATGGAACATTGCTCTTGGAAGATGAAGAATTGAAAAAGGTCAAATGATCGACAGTGATGATATTTCCTTCGTGTGGGAATCAAAGAACACGAAAGAGAGTGGATGGGACGCACAACATTGCGTGAGTCCAACTGCGACCGAGGAGAAGAATGTAATTGAGCTTTGTGTCAACGAATTCAACCTCAACGTTAACCGTTTTCCCTTCTAACGTAATGGGTAAACTAGCGAGAACACCAAGAGGACGAGATTCCCTTCCGTCAAAAGCTTCTAAAGAATTTGGAGATGAATTCAGTGTTGGAGAACTGATGGCTTTCCAACAAGCAGAACACATGACACACGTAGATTCACCCTCATCCACAACTACTCGGTGGATATTATTTCCATTAATCACAACTTGAATGATTAGTGCAAGCTGGTGAGGGAGACGTGGGATGAAATTTTCCAAATCAAAAGTGATAAGGCTAGAATCAGTGGGATCAATCCCTTTGATAGTAGATAACAAAGCCTTCCACTGTGACAGACAACTATGAAGTACTTCCAATGCAGACATAGTAGATGGTGCCTGAGCAAAATCCTCAACAATACTGTAATGTTGAGTGGCATAGGCATTGAGATTTTAGGAATACTTACGGAGTACACCTTTGGAAGGTGGTCGTACAATGGGCTCGGTACTGGGTCTTTCAATCTGAAGAAGGCTAGAAGCAAGCAGGGGAGGAGGACCATCAGCGATTTCCTTCCCTACTGCCTGACGTGGTTTGGTATAATCTTTCGACTGGGTAGAAATAGAGACAGATGCAGGACCATTCATAATCTTTCTGTCAGATTGGACTGGATAACATTCACTTCCATGGTTTTACCAGAATTCAGAGGTGGCTGAGAAGAAGTCTCATTGGAAGGAGTAGATTCTTGCTTCATAGGATTTGGAGAAGACTTTCGAGAATTCTGAGACATAGAACTGATGATACCATTGACGGATGGCGTCACAGGTGCTTTGGAAGTTCCAGGTCGAGGGGCATCAGGAAAGAGTTCGTACAATGTGCGGAACTGGGAGTACACAAGATCAAGGTACTGGGCACGAGTGATGGCTTGTTCCTCAATAACAAATGCCCCCATAGAAATGTCCTAGCAATTGGAGCAACAAAGGAGGTAGTGAACCAATCAGTTAGAAGTCGATCAGGAATCTCAAACTTGATCAAATGATGACATCACCTCCACTCATGAATATGATCAGAGATATGAGTAGCTCTATCTTATTTGAAGTATGTGAGGAGGTGCAACCCAGTTTCATATCGAACTGGTAAGTGAAAGTGCGTGAGAAATGTAATGGATAGAGAGTTCCAATCTTGGAAGATGTTGTAGGAGAGTTCAATGTACTACTTGGCAGTGGCACCAGTGAGAGACCTTTGGAAAAGATAGAGTCGAATATAATTGTCAACCTAAGAGTTATAAGAACACCAAAGATGGTATGTCATAACATGCGCTTGGGGGTCTTCTTTGGACTTGCCCTCAAATTTGGGACAATCACCAAGGATTTTAGTTGGAGCTGGAAGCCAATATGGATTATGAAGGATAGGAACGTTTGTCAACTTCGACACATCAGGAAGTTCCAACGTAGCATGGAAAGGTAATTGTGGATTGAAAGGCATTGTAGGCCATTGATAAAGACTAGTATTGGGATGCCAACCAGGTTGGGAGAAATTTTTCCCCCATATGTTCTGTCCTAGAGGATTTTGTCCATAGGGATTATAAGCCTGATAATTCTTCCCATACACTGGGTGAGGACCAAGATATTGATTCTGAGCATACCACTGAGGTCCTATCTAAGCAACATATGGGTTTTGTTCTGGAATGTAAGCAGTGCCTTGAGCTGCATTATATTACACTTGAGTTTGACCTCCAGTGCCTTGACGCGAACTGTATACCATCTGGGATTGACCTTGAGGAATGTAAGTAACGCCTTAGGGCACACTATATACCACCTGAGATTTACCTTGAGGAATGTAAGTGGCACCCTGAGGCTAAACAGCTTGCCCCTAGGGTGCAGGTTGACCTGGATGCTATGACCCACTGGGTTTCCCTTGTGGAAATGGTGGGCCTGATGGCTGAGATGAGTTAGGTTGTCCCTGAAAACCAAGTTAACTTGGTTGAGAAATAGAGGTTTGACCTTGTTGTACACAATTTGGGTCTTGTTGAACATAAGGTTGGTGCTGTTGCACAAAATGTGGTCCTTGTTGTGGATATATTTTCCCTTGAGGAATATAAGATACTCCCTATTGAACATAAGGTTAACCAACAGAACCATAGGGTTGTCCTTGTTGGAATGAAGGTTATCCCTGTAAGGGTTGTCCTTGTGGACCATAAGGTTGTCCCTGCGAACCATAGGGTGGTCCCTGTTGGACTGAAGGTTGTCCCTCTAAGGGTTGTCCATGTTGGTATGTGTATTGCTTGGGGTCAATCGGGGGAAAATAGACGATATTTCTGTACTCGTCACAATGATGTGGAGGATTAACAGAATCTTGCACCTACTGAGAACCTCGAAGGGTGTAATTCTACTATGGAATGGCCAACAGGTACTAATCGAACTTCAAACCTCCAGGAATGGAAGTAGAAGCGATGGGCACACTACTAGTAGGTTGGATTCCTAAAACATGAGGTTGTGATCCACACACGGTCAGCCAAAGGGGTATCGTGGGATCAATAAAAATGGACCTATGAATAGCAGAAGATGATGACATTGACCGAGTTGTACTAACAACTAGTGTGGATGAGGCCACACAGATAGTGGGTCGGACTGGGACAGACGTAACAATCGTCGACATCATGGGAGTCGAGGGTGATGCCCCCGATACGTTGATAAATGAGCTTCCTGAGTGAGTCGATGTACTTGACCGTTCAGTTTCTGATACATTGATGCAACACCAGAAATGATCTGACCCAACGTATGATAACCAGGTGGGAGAGATACCGGCTGTGAGGAAGGTTGACTAGAGACATAAGGAAAATTCTTCAGAAAGAGTTGATAGTCTCTTGTAGAAACATGAAGCTCTTCGCTGCTGATGGGACTTGAAGAACACATGTTAGATGACGCCATGGTATCGTCGAAAAGGTGATGAGAAATGGCAAGTAAAGTAGTGGCATGTAAAGATGGTTCTGAAGTAAGAGGAGGTAACTCTTCCTCATTTCCAAAACTAGCCCAAGTGTCGAAACGTTGCCAATTGATATCAAATGGCTCCTCAAGAGGATAGTAGGTAGCAATGGGTAAGATACTTGGAATAAGAGCACACCAATAATCAAGGGGCCGAGTAGGCTGAGGTGCCACTGAAGAAACTTTAGGAGAATGATCCACATTAGGAGTTGATGAAGGGGATTATGAAACTGGTGGTTCTGCCAACGTGACTTTGTCTCAAACCAAGAGAGAAACAAGATGACCAATTCGAGGCTTCAAGACCAAACACTAAGGAATTAATTAAGAAAAAACCAATAAAATATCTTTAACGGTCATGCGATCATAGGAAATTGATTTTATGACATTGAAACAAAACTCTGCCTTTTCATATTTTAAGAGTCAAGAAATAGGCAAAAGTCGACTCTAGTCACTTTCAGGTTGAACGAGCATGAAAGGAAAAGTGCTCGATGATCTTTTCAATTTTAGAGAGTCACGAAAATACCAAAATGACTACTCAGTAAATCTAAGCAAGAAGGTGTACCAAGTTTCCGTGTACTGCAATATACACCTTCTGATCAAATGAAAGAGAAATGACCAAGGACTTAACATACATGCAGGTAGTCTCCCTGAATGCTATGTTCGGTGTATCACGGTTACAGGGTGACAAACTCGACTTCCTATGAATAAAGGATTGCAACCTATGAGGGCCTCCCTTTATATACTTGATGGTACAAGGAGAACAAGTCCGTGCTAGAATTGTCTAATAATAGATGGCAAAAGACAACTATTAGGTTTAACGACATCAGAACACGTCACTAGCCTAGACCTCTAAATGTGTACGTTAGGTTTCAATGCTTCCTTTGGTTGATTGAATTCATTTTAAATCTGATCTTGAATTAATGTTGTAATTTCAAGACCCTACCAATTGTGATCTCAAATTCTTAATGCACAACCATATGTGAAAGAAAATCATTCTGATTCGATGAATGGTAGTTAAGAGAGGGATAGTAGTTCATAGAAAAGAAGCAACCAGTCGAATACAAGATGAAATTTTCCTAATGGATCTAAGACAACCAAAGCAGAAAACGAAAAGATATTTTGTTGTTCACTAAAAGCTACTAATGTAAAAGAACATTTTCCATTTTCAAACTAAAAGAAAGAATGCAAATTTTGTTCTTTTAGATGAATGAGAAGGAAAATGTGCTATTACACTAAATGAAAAAATAGAGACTAGTTTTGAGCAATTCGAAATGAAACGATCTAAAACAAAGGGATCAATTCAACACAAACATAAAACACACTCAAAACAAGGATGCACTCTTCCAAGCAAACAGGGCTTTCAAACTAGTTCAGTGAGAAATTTAATCTATGCTCAAGGTGACAGATGGAGAGCTAAACGAAATCCAAGATGATCATTCAACGACCCAATGACATGAGGAACCAAAAGAAAATATAAAACAATCAGTCAACACACTAAAAAGATAAAGACAAAACGGACTCAAACTCAACTCAGAAGGTTCAATGAGGAGGTAGCCGGACAAGCTGTGGAAGGCACCTAGAAACCCTAGGGTGACAAACTCCACTAATCAGATAAGGGGCAAACAGTTGAGAATAATGAGACAAGAGAGTCAAAGAAATTCCAATGGACCAATTGAAATATGAAATCCAACCCAGAGGCAAAAGAAATTGACAAAACTCACGAAAAAGGCTAAAATTTTAAAATACAAGATTCGACGTGTTTATGAGACTGTAATCAGCACCAAACAAAGGATGGCGCGCTTGTGAAAAAGGAAAAAAGTGCCAATCAGTGCGAATGTTCCAGCAACAACAGCGTTGAGCTTTAAAACTATGGAAAAAATAAAAAACCACTGAGCAGAGGTCAGACTTGACACTCTAAGGCTGAATTTGATGGCTGAAAATAGTCAGACTGGCAGAACAAAGCAGAAAAACAATGAAACACCTAAAGTCGAACAAACAAGAAAAACACTAGACAAACAATGAGATATGACAAGCACATTGATCCCCAGTATGGTCACCAACTTGTTATGCAGGTAAATCCCCTCTGCGGACATGGGCGATCCCTCTAGCCCTAGAGTGGGTCTAGTAACAAGGGAACAAGCTGGATTTTTAGACTCCTAGCTAATAAATGAAAATGAGTTGGGATAGATGGCCTACCTTGGTCCAACGCTCTTGTTGTTGTTTGTAGCAGCTATCTCCTAATCTTTGTCTTCACACGTTGTGGTCTTTTAGTGGTAATATCTATGTACCTACACAAGGATCAGAGAACAGTGACAGCATACGAAAACATACTTGCATTCATAACTATTTGATTGGTCAATGAGAATCAAACATATTGCATAGAATTAAAAATATCAAATGCAAAATGGGAACCAAAAAACTAGTCATGTATTAATAAGTAGAGAAAGGGAGTTACAACTCTAATGGCTTGACGTTGCAGCCTCTTTTGACGGGTTCAATCAAGCACGTCTCAAGCATTCATCGGCGATCGAACTTGGTGAGGCAACAAGCCTAAACTTTCTCTTGACAATGGATTCATCTCTACCTTGTTCTTCACACCAGCTATAGTAAGGACTGTTCAGTTAGATGAAACTATGTGAGAAGGATGCATTTATAGGAGAGGAGGAGGTGGTTTGGGATCTCTCATAAGGTGGGAGAGAGGCCTTATCCTTTGGGGAGTTGCTCAATTATAGGAAACAAGAAGCCAAAGGGAGGACTTCAACGTTATTTAGTCAAGCAAACCATGATGAATCTACTCACGAAGTAGTTAGGAATGGAAAATTTGCTTCTATTTTAAAATACATTCCAAAAACAGCTCGGCACGAGTAAGACACTGAGACAGAGTGCCAACGGGCGCGAGCTCCAGTGTTAATTTCCTTGTCGACGTGGGACCATAACTGCCTACAAGCGCTAACGCAGAAACACATGTTTTTGAGAGCTTGCTTGAGGAGTGATCAACAGAGGAAATGTTCTTGACATGCCAAGGGATGCAATGACACTTTTTGCAAGGTATGACAATACACAGAAGTTAGTTAAATGGTCCTCCAATGTGCGGGATGGGGATTTCAGGGATGGTGACAAAATACTGTGTAACAGTCATCAATTTGTGGGATTGGATACGCATTCCGCATAGTGATCTTGTTCAATGCTTGATATTCAATACAAAGTATCCAGGTCCCGTCCATCTTCTGTATCAACAAGATCAAGCATCCACAGGGTCATGAACTTGGCCTGATGTAGGGAAGGCGACATTGTTGTCTAACGAAGATATATCGTCCTTGGTGATGCCACTCGATGGTGTACGGTTGTGGGTGAGCTATGGTCAGCAGGCCCAGCTGCTTCATGACCTTTATTGAATGAGGTTATTTTGGCTTCCACTATAAACAATGAACTGCAACGGAGAAACCTTCACGCACACCTGGGAGTGGAAGAGGCACTCCCCTTCCTCTAGATCTTTGACCTCATCCTTCTGGATCTTGGTGGTGGCATCAGTGGCACTAGGCACTGCGTCAATAATATGATTCCCTTTTTCATTCCCCTTGTTCGGTTCTGACTCATAGTCAGAGAATGTATCTGATTTAGAAGCCTTTATCTCAGCCACTAGTGACTGCTTTGTCTGACACTCACTTGTGTTGTGAATAGGGATCTTATGGAACTCATACCATTCCCATGTCCTTCTTTGTCTTTATGGTTTTTTTATTTTCTTGAAGCTTCGATGGGTTATTTTGGGTGGCCCTACCTTGGCTTTATCCTTTGTTTTGCGGTTTTGGGGTGCCTTTCCCTTGCTTCAGATTCACAGATCCAAAGTCTCGCTTCTTCTGTTTAAATTTCTTCTCGATCTTGGCAACATATCATTATGCTGCACCAAGTAAGGAGATGTATAGGAACTCCATTTCCTCTTGAATGGATCTATGCAAATAAATATGGTACTTAAGCACTAGATGTTTCTATGAATATTTGATACCCAACTTTTTTCACAATGTATGGAATAGATTCATCAGCTCATGCACATCTTGATCCCTTTTTTGCCATAATGTAGTCAATTTTATATACTTGTCCTCGTAGCTTCCCAAGGTGTAATATTTTTCCTTGATGACATCCCGGAAAGAATTCCAAGAGGGTTCAACTAAAAAATGGTGTAGGTTCTCTCTCATCCCTCTGTTCGTAGTAGATTTCCCACCATTTGTTGACATGGGGGGTGACTTTGAGGTGCACAAAAGTAATATTTTCCCTATTGGGAGAATCATGAACTAAAAAATATCCTTCCAACAAATTTAACCATCCATCTATGGCAGCTGCATCTATCTAGCCTTCAAATATGGGAATGTAAAAGTTAACTTGTACCTTTAAGGGAGTAGTGCATCCAGAGTGAATGTCAGGAGAAGATGTGTCGCATGTGGGCATCCGCCGAAGGATCTAGGAAAAGTTTTCCATCAACGCATTCCTCTGTCACTTGAGGGCTTCTTCGAGTAATATTTTGAAAGGATATCCTTCTCCCTCATCTTTCTATTATTCCTCCATGGGAAGTCGTTGGGGTTTGCAAGGTTGTTGTGTCCAAGGGTTAACAAGTTCGAGCCCTAACTCCTTATAGCCTGACCTCGTTGGGTACATGCAAATAAAAAAAAAGAAATAGAAGGCCACTCTGATACCATTGATTTGAACTTAGACAGGAATGCAATAGAATACATATATAACCATAAATACAGAAATGCAATAGAAATAACACTTCATTTCATTAATATCAAAGAACTGAAATATGCTTACAAAAAAAATTTAAATAAACTAGCTCGAGTGATGGTATCTTATCTCTAAGAAGAGATCTAGAGGCTACATGCCTCTGAAATATGTTTCAATGAGGCTCAAATTCCTATTTATCATATAGAAACAATGGAAAACCAGAAACATGCAAAAACCTAACCCTAGGAGATGAATCGCCAAAATTGTGGGCCCTGTTGGGGTAAATTGGTTCATGAACTTCCCGGGGTTGTAACTTAGGAATATGATATTTTTTTTCTGTGCACAATACCTCATTATAAATATCTATCTGAGGACTAAAAATTTTGACTACAGATGTTATTTAACAGCTCACGTTTTACCATTTAAAAAAAAAACGTCGTATAGGGCCTCAAAACGGCTCTGGAAGTTCAGGACTTGAAAAACTGCCAAAAATAGTAAATTGTGCTAGCATTAAGGAATCTAAAAACTGAAAGAAGCAATGGTGGGGGTCCAAGTGGAATAGGAGGGTGGAAACCAATATCCACCTAGATCAACTGACAAAAGGTACCAACTGATCCTAAGAAGCCTTTTTATTAATGAGGTCTCTAATTTCTTCAAATTTCCATTATTTTCTTTCATTCTCCTCCTCGCATGCAACCTATGACCTTTCACCTTATTTTTCTCCTAATTTCCATTATTTTCATAAATAAAATGCCAATAAATGTCACTCTGCATTTTCCATTTCCTTTGCCAATTTCCACAACCATAATAAACCATATGTACACCCATACTAGGACGTTTTTCCCAACATTCAGCTTGGAATGTGTGTCCCGTGACCATGGTTATTATTTTTCCTTTATTAAATTTATTACATGGATTTTGACGAGGACTGTTACAGAACCCTCCCCCTTTTGGGTACACAGTCCTCGGTGTTCAACGACACCTACAACCTGTTAGCCACCTATAAAATTTTGTTATACCAAAAGGTGGCTAAAACATTTTGGAGCCTCCAAGGAACAAATTTTATCACTAGAACTTGTTGGCTCTTGAAGTCTCTTTAAAGCCTCATGCCTCTGGCCCAAATCCCCATCTGCTGTTTCCATTTTACACTCAGAAATATGTGATTTTAGCGAATCATTGTGCAGGCATTTCCCCTCCCTTATAGGTAAACCCTAGGATTTCATGAGACTTTATCTAACCTTGAAAAATTGGCTGGTTTAGCCATATGAGTAGACTATCTTTGTCTCATAACCGTAGCTAAGTTTTGACACAAAGTTAGGACATTCTCCAAAAACCACACAACTGAAAAGTAACTCAGAAAAACCCAAAAATATTTCAAATTGGTATCTAATCAACATGGTAGTGGACCATAAAACCTTTTTACTTCTGTAAAGGAGCTAAAACTTTCCACTTGGCGACTCCACAATCCTGAACAGACCTTAATACTCCACTGGGAAGGACCCTTATCATCACAATATCATTTAACACTCAATTAGAGGACTGAAGGATTAAAATTGGTATAAAAAAATTAGTTAACCTTTCAAATATTTTCATACCTGGTTAAACTTCTCTTGTTTATTTGGGTCTTAAAAACACAACATAGTGGCTTCCAGAAGGATTCACACTAGAGCCCATCCTGACCCTGACCCACACGAGATAGTTGATGACCCAGAAAGTATCCTTTGGAAGTCTCCTAGGATTAAATTATCAACTATTTTCAGATCACCCTTCAGAACGAGATCAGTTCCTGAAAATCTTTCAGTTCTACCACAATCACAAGCTCACTTAGCAAATCCTTTTAGAACTAGGTCTCTTGGTGATTCAGATCAGCTCGATTGTGAGTCTTCACTTCCATCTCCTGAATCAAGTGAACATCTTGGTAGCAGAGAAACAACACCTCCTGATTTACATTTCCTTCACAATCTAGGTGTCTCTCATCCAAGTTCAGCTCAACAATCTGCCCCTGGTCCATCCACATCTGCTCACCCTACATCCACTGTTCAAACCACCCCATTCCAGCCCACCTTCACTCTTGTTAATCCACCTCCACCTCCAGTCATGGCTGCATGGTATGCTCCCTTGGTCCTTCCTGTACCATTAGTCAATCTTCGATAGGACTATCAGTCCAAAATTACATTATATGATGCTAGCAATGCTATAACTGCATAACAACATGTGGATAAGATGAATTACTACTTTGACAGAAATGAAATTGATGATGCTTCTGTCAAGCTTAGACTATTTGCTCAAAGTTTGGGGGGAGAAGTAAGAAAATGGTTTAAAGGTTTAACCCCCCATAGCATCAATGATCTCCAAGCCTTCCATCAGACATTCTTAAACAAATGGTAAGTAAGGAAAAATCCTCTCCAAGTCCTTGCTGACTACAACAATCTCCATAGAAACCCTGGGGAAAGTGTATAGGCTTATTGTACTAGATTCAACAGTATCTATAATGCACTTCCCCCAGAATTAAAACCTCCACAAGGCTCAGCTTTGAACAAATTTCCTGAAGGGTTTGACTCTGACATGACCTATCAACTAAGAGAGAGAGACTTTGCAACTCTTGAAGATATGCAAAGGGGTGCTCTCGCTGTAGAAGTCAATTTGATGGAAAAGAGAGCAAGAATGAAAGCTGAAAAGAGAGTATCGTTTAGAGAGGAATCCACACCTTCCACTTCAAATTCAAAGATGGAAAGAATGTTGGAAGAAATGATAAAAGAAATGACCATAATTAAGAGAACACAAGCAAGCCTGAACCAAACTGCTTCTCAGAATAGAAACCAGAACCAGAATCAAAATTTAAGAAGAAATCAACCTCCAAACAGACCCAGGGAAGATGATCAGTAGATCACTCCTCCCTTTCATCAAAACTTTGTGAGTGAGGTTGAGGAAACAGATGAAATAACAGAGGAAGGCGCTATCAATATGTTGGAGGTAGATAGTGATGAATTTGAAGTTCATTATGACAATAAGCAAGGTCTATACACACCATATGATGATAAAAGAGATGATAATGAAAATTATTATCAAGACATGGAAAATGTCATCATAGAGACTCAAAGAGAATATGACCTTAGGAGTAAAAACAGTCAACAAACCCCCAACACCAAAACCTCTGACAAATCTTCTCAAAACAACACTACAACCAAGCCTAAAAATGTCAAACAAAAGGATAAAACAGTGACTGTTGATTTTGGTAAAGGTAAAGAGAAGGACACTCCCAATCTTGAAAAGAAGAATGCAGACTTTAGTAGTACTAACACTTCAGCTAGTACTCCTATCAAAACCATTTTACCAAATGTAAATAGAAAAAATCAGCAAGCTGATGTTGCTGATAGATTAGCAGCTAGGAAGGCTGAGACAAGTCCTTCAAAGAACCAAATTCCTTTCAGCCTAGAACAGGAACTTTCAAAGATCAAAATCTCTGTTCCCCTTACTGAGTTAGCTTCCCATAATGTGTATAGGACCCAAATTTTGAAGGCTTTAAACTTACAAGACCATAATGACACAGTAAATTTTAACGATGACCAGCCAGAGCTCATTTTTGGTCCTAAAGTTGAAGGGAAATTTCAAGAAGGGAAAATACCTCCGTTCTATGTTAGCTTAAATGTTCATGAAAAAATCCTGCACAATGCTATGCATGATTCCGGAGCCTCACATAATCTTATGCCAAAGGTGATAATGGAAAGGCTAGGAATAGAAATAACCAGACCTTACAAGGATTTATATTCCTTTGACTCAAGCAGAGTCAAATGTCTTGGCCTAATTAAGGACCTCTGTGTGAATTTGACTCAAATCCCAGCCAAGTGCATGGTTATGGATGTAGTGGTAGCTGATGTCCCTCCTAATTATGGCATGTTGTTGTCAAGATTGTGGGGTGCCAAGCTGCAAGGTACAATGCAGATGGATGGGACATAAGCCACTATTCCGGTTTTTAACCAGCCTAGAAGACTATATAGAGAGGCACACATGAAATTCATGGTCAGTAGCCCAGAAAAACCTAAAAACTCTCCCATTTACTCTGTCCATACTGACCTGGATTTATTTATCCTTTACCATGATCAACCTTCGAATAAGTCAGAGCCAGAAGATAGTAACGCAGATAATCAGTTAGAGGCCAGTTAGAGGCCCCAAATCTAGAAATGAATTTAGTTCTAGACATGGATGAAAACGAAAGGGAAACTTTTGAACAGTGCATTGAAATAACAAACCAAAATGAATATAGCCAAGATGGCCAACAACAGACTGTCCATCATGTTCATCCCCATGAAAATCCTGGGGAACGAGACCTAGTACAACAGCTTGTCGATCTTAGAACAAAACATAGTGTTGAAACATTTAGCGAGGAAGTCACTTTAATAGGATTAATCGCCGACAAAGATGAAGAGACACCTAACTCACAAGTATCAAAACAGTTTGATGCATATGAAGACATCAGCGAAACAAACAAAGGTATCGATCCACGAGTCATGTGTCCATGGCTCTTGAAACTTGGAAATCAGGAAAACAACCTACAATATAGTGAAGAACTTGAAAATGAGAAACAAATTTGACTAAGTGCTGGCATGCCACAACAATCAGATAGCACGTTAGTTAGCGAGATCACCAACCAAGGTGAAACCAAAAATGATCCCTTATGGACCATGTACTTTGATGGGTCATGCTCTAAGAACAATGCTGGTGCCGGTGTTTGGATAACAAACACCGAAAACGGCCATACGGAAAGTATTTCATGCAAATTAAATTTTCGGTGTTCTAACAACATTGGCGAGTATGAAGCACTCATTTTGGGCTTGCATCTATTAAAAAATTTAGGAGCCAAAATAATCCACGTACATGGGGATTCAGAATTAATTATTAGGCAAGTTAATGGAGAATACAATGCAAATCATCCCAGACTTAGAGCCTACCGAAATGATGTCTTGGACCTTTTAAACATTTTTTAGGAGCCCAAATTGATTTTTGTCCCAAGGAAACAGAATATTGCCGCTCACAATTTAGCTTTTGCAGCTAGAACATGTTTAGTGCCATATGAAACCAAGGACAGCACAACTCAGGTAAAATTTAGACCAGATGTACCTGATAATCAAAAATATTGGCAGGTCTTTGAGGATGATAAACAGATAGAGGATTTCCTGCTCGGTAGGAATGAGTTTGAATCATCCGATTTAGTTTCTACATCTGATGAAAACTGTCCAAAAAAAGAGCCCCCTGAAGAGGAACAATCATCTAGTCCTGCAGACATCAACGTGTTAGCTCAAGAACTTGAAGCTCACATGAATGAGTATGAGGACACCGAAAACGAAGACATTGAGGTATTAACGTCGAAAGACAAGAACATACTCAGGGGGTTAGCACCGTTAGAAGACCTGTTTGATTTTAACGACGTGGCTAAGAAACCCACAGTAGAATATACAAAGTCTGAGGTCGAAGAATACAACATAGGCACAAAGGATCAACCTAAAATGATTAAATTAGCTAGGTCCTTGCCACCAAACATGAAAAAGAAATACGCTGACTTGTTTAAAGAGTTTGTCGATGTGTTTGCTTGGAGCTATGAGGATTTAAAAGCATATGATACGGAAATCATCCAGCACAAGATTCCTTTGAAAGAAAACCAAAAACCCTTTAAGAAAAAACTGCATCGAATTAATCCAATACAACTGCCTCTAGTCGAAAAGGAAATCAAGAAAATTTATGAGGTAGGGATCATTGTGCCTATAAGGTTTTCAGACTGGGTTTCCAACCTTGTAGTTGTAAGAAAAAAGACAGGAGAAATCAGACTGTGCATTTATTTCAGAAACCTTAACAGAGCCTCCCTAAAAGACAATTACCCTTTACCCAAAATGGAGCACATCCTGCAAAGGGTAGTTGGTTCTAAGAGGATTTCTCTGTTAGATGGTTTTTCAGGATATAACCAAGTTTTAGTACTCCCAGAAGATCAACTCAAGACAACTTTCACCACCCCTTGGGGCACTTTCATGTATGTGAAAATGCCTTTTGGGCTAATGAATGCTGGGGCCACTTTTCAAAGGGCCATAGACATTGCATTTTCAGAAGAAATAGGACATTTCATTGTAATTTACCTTGATGACATAATAGTTTATTCCAAGTCTGATGAAGAACACCTTAAGCATTACTACTGCTGAGTTCAATTTCAAAGTTTCATTTTCATTGTAGATATCATTGCTTTGTTCAGTTTCACAAAAGAAAAAAAAATACAAAAACAAAAAAGAAAGAAAAGAGGGCAGATTGTAAAAATAAGAAAGGCATAGCCCCATGCCAAAAAAGAGAATTTTTTTTGAAAGTGTGCAAGCTCAAATGCCACTCCTCAAACACACTTCTAGTTAGTCAAACAGCCTAATCTTGGCTAATTAGCTTTAAATTTACTGCTGATAGGATAGTGAATTTGATTTGCCAAACTGTTTAATCTTGGCTTATCAGTAGATAGATTAGGATAGAAATCAAAGGTTCAAATATGCTCAAAACCTGAACCTAAGCTTCCAAGAAGAATGACTCAAAACTGTTTCAAATTCTGAGTCAAAGAAGATGCAATCTGGTTCTAATTAGCTCAAAACCTGGACCAGAAGAAAAGCAAAGGCAGCTCAAAACAAGAGTCAAAACAGAGCTGAAAAAAGAGAAGGCAGTACTTAGACTTTCAGATATTAAGCCTTCCATTTTGTTTTTATTTTTCTGCAAATAATAATCTATGTGCAGCTTGTTTTTATGCCATAGATCACAGCAAGTCAAACAGCTTAATCTTGACTTGACTTTTTTTAAATTTCTGTTTTAGAATTTAGAGAATGAGATCTGTTGGACAGTTTAATCCCAACAAATACTAGAGTAGGTAGATAAACATATGGACTCAACTGTTTAATCTGAGTCCATGGAGAAATAAGGAGTAGAAATAGATTAGTTTTCCTTTTTTTTTCAAAAGAATAAAATGTTGTAAAAGAGTTTTCCAGTCCAAGTGCGCTCTAAATGAAGAAAAAATGTTAGATTGGTAGGATTGGGTAGGTAGAAAGCTTGTGTTGATGAAGATCCATTGTTTTTTCAAAAGCTGCTAACACATTTCAGAGTAAAAGAAGATTCTCTCAGCAAAGAAAGTAGCCCAATGGATGAGGCAACTGATCAGCCTCCCAGAGAATGCAAGTCTGAAGTTCTTGATGCCTTCAAGAAGGCACCATCCCCAAGTGGAGCCACTGTTAGCCACCTATAAAATTTTGTTATACCAAAAGGTGGTTAAAACTTTTTGGAGCCTCCAAGGAACAAATTTTATCACTAAAACTTGTTGGCTCTTGAAGTCTCTTTAAAGCCTCATGCCTCTGGCCCAAATCCTCATCTGTTGTTCCCATTTTACACTCAGAAACCCTGCTGATTTCCAAGCCAGATCATTGCTGCAAAGGCCATTTTCCCCTCCCCTTATCTCAAAACTGACCTTCATTTGTTTCCCCTTTCCTCCATATTCTTCCTCCATTTTTCATGAGTTCTCTTCTTCCATTCATGAAAATACATTTTATAAGGTTCAAAGACTCCTTCTTTGCCTTATCGAAACCCCTAAAACCCTTTGAAAATCACTCAAAATCAATAAAAAACCCATCTTTTGTTAAAGGCTTAAGCCCCTTTGGGCTAAGTCCTACACCACTTCCCCACCATACGCTTTGGGGCTGGAACCACAAGCTAAAGGGTTAAGGAACTTATCGCATCGCAAATGTTCAACGAACGCAAGTCTTTGCAATTAGTTCTGTGGTGTAAAAATCCCGATGCGATCAACCCTTTTATTATAACTCCAAGTCTTATGTTTCTTTTCAAAAATCAAGTGCCAAACCCTTATAGCGCTAGTCGCATTGGAGAGTTTTGATGGTGTGCAAGTCGTTTGTTCCTATTAAATCTCGAAATTCTGATTGCGATGAAGCCCTGTCCCCCGATCACATCATTTTTTAATATATCTGTTCCCTGTGGGCCCGCCTCTGGCACTATACTATTGGAAAATCCATTTTCGATTCGTTATTTCCTTTGTGAACTCAAAAACCCACTTTCCAAAGTTTTAAGTTAAAAATTTAAAGTCACGTGATGAAATACTTTTAATGGGTTGATCAAAAAGACCGATCGCGCAATCGCGATCGGAGAAAAACACAATGGGTTGATCAAAAAGACCGATCGCGCAATCGCGATCAGAGAAAAACACAATGGGTTGATTAATAAGACCGGGCCCAAACTTCCGATGCGATTGACCTTTTTACTATATACGCCCGGAGCATTGAAAACCTTTGTTAAATGAAAATCTTCGGGTTTAAATCAAATTCTAAGGTTTCTACCCATATAAATCTCTGGAATAATATACATCGTCGATCTACCCCGCAGATCGGATGGTGTGGAGCTCGCCCTTCGGTGGACCCCCCCAATCATACGTCATTTTTCTTAACCCGCCGGGTCTTTCCACACCGCCTTCGTGCAAAAGGTGGTTTTAACCTAATAGCCAGCGAATCCATACGCCGCTTGACACGCGTCCTGTGCACTGTTTCAAAACCGCCGCGTAACCTCTGTCCCCCGCACATTATCTTTCGAACTAAGGTCACCCAGCAGAATTAACGACATCCGTCCGATCTGAGCCTGCTCATCCAACGGCGGTCGCCTGTCTAAGTTGCTCGACCTTTAACAAAGATGCGCGCTCTTTAGCTGGTCCCTGGCGCAGCGGAAAGTAAATCTCTGTTGTCGATCTTTGTAGATCGATGACTCTTATTGCATAGCCGGATTCCATTTCCCAGTCAACTTTTCACGCCGCTGACCTTCCAAATTGCTCCCGACCGTTGATCTCAGCGCGATCGACGGCTCTGTTCGCCATGCTCCTCCGCACAGCCTCCGATGCAGTCAACCTATATAACGCAAGATTTTATAACATTTTCTTTGTATTTTGCAGGGTTTCATGTTCTTTTTGCTATATTCGAAGAAAACTCGCAGGCTGAGGGTGACGATCCTCTGGCCTGCGAAATACATAAAAAGATCATTTCAGGGTTTAGATTTACACTTTATCAGTGAATTCATGGCCCACTGATGCCAGTCGACCCTGTATAGCCCTGCGCAACCAGAAAACACAGTTGAATTTGGCACTATCGAAGAGTATCAGTGCCAAAGATAGAATACACCAAAAACAGGAAGTTTGAAGACCCAAAACACGGATTTCAAGTTAATTAAAGGTGTTTTGGGAACGACGAAGACATCTGTTGAGCTGAGAAACCCTCCACCGCCATAAAAAGAGGCTAATTGACCCTCTACAGCTCCTAAAGACACCTGCAACTTCATAGAAATAAAAAACCGCTGAACAATTAATACAACTTAAGATATCTTAGCTCTAATTGTCAGCAAAACCATTTGAAAAGATTAAAGAACAGTTCAGAAGTTGATATTTCAATCATTTCACCTCAAGGAATAGAAACAAAGCTACTCCAGCATGACACCAAGCTTCAAGGGACGGCGAAAGCTCCCACCGATCTTCATCATGAGTTTAAATCAAGTAATGCAGATAGACACCTGTAGATTTCTTCATCGAAGCCCTAAAAGGCTGAAGAGTCATCAATTTGAATTTATTGATCCAGAAGATCTTTTCATAAAGGAAAAGCTCCTCATCCTTCTATAAATACTTTTGTAGAAGATGAGGAAAGGGTTGGTCTCTGGACATCTGAATGTATGTAATAGTTATTCTGAAGCTATTGATGCCCTATATGCAATTTGAAGATACATAAGCTGATATGAAAAGATTGAAGTTGTAGAGACCCACCGGGCTTGCTGATTGTAACTGGTTTGAACATCAAATACAAGCTGCTGATTTATGGGATTCATGATTTGTGTCAATGGTGATGTGCTTCTTACTGTCCCTTGTTATCTTTCTTAATGTTTTCACTCTGTTCACTTTCTCTGATAAAGAGCAGCAAACATAGAGTTAGGACTTACTTTCAATAGTACCCTACTTTTACTGAAAGCTTTATTTTCCATGTTTTCTTCATTGGAATGTCCTCTTTGAAGAGTATATTAATGCAGGTTAGTTTCAAATTACTTTCCTGATGTAGATTTCTCTTTAAAATGAATGTTTTCTGTGTTTTCCTTAGAGTTTATTAAAGCAGGTTAGTTTCAAAGTAATTGCCTGATATAAATTGCTCTTTGTGACTGTTATCTGTAGTTCTCTTACTGAATATGCTGAAAGCAGGATAGTTTAGAAGCACTTACCTGATCTCAAGCTGTTCAGATTGTTTTTAAATTTTTTCTAACTGAAAGTACTTCAATGCAGGCTAGTTTAAAAGTACTTACCTGATCTCAGAATTACTTTTATGTTTTTTCCTTAAGTACATGCCAAAAGCAAATTAGTTTGAAAGTACTTGTTTGATCTTAGGCTGTGCTTTGTTTCTTCATTTTTTTTTGTTCTGCACTTCCTATCTGTTTCATCCCATAAAATCACCCTTAAAATATCCTTTGACATAAGTAACTTGCCCCATGGATCCTGCTTGAACCTTGCTGTCTAATTAAAACCCTCCTATGACTCCATAGCCCAATGGATTAAAACTGTCTTTGACTATTCTGTCAGCCAAACCATTCTTTTACTTGCAGACATCCTCACCCTTCCTTTTTACTTTCATCTTCATCATGTCTGTGCCCAACCAAAAACAAACACAAATCCATGTCCTTCATAACTAGCCTAATATCACAATTTCAGCTATTAAAGATCACATCTTCAAACATTTCCATAGAGAGATCCCTCTCTAGATTCAGGAGGGCTAGATCCTCGAATCCCAAAGCGGTTTGATGTTGTCCCTGCAGTTGGACTTTGCCAATATTTCTAATTACAGGGTGCTAACACAACCAACAAGACTGCTTAAAGAAAAATATATTTCCCATGGAGCTTTATAACTTATCTCGTTGCAGTATTTACAATGATCAACTTGTTGAGAAGCGAATCAACATGAAAAAATAACAACATGACAACCATGACATGACACAATACTACTTATTGGAGCTTTATACCATAGCTCATGGTGTTATTTACATCCATTTACATATGTACATATACCAAAATATCATACCAAAGCATGTACCAAAAACACATACCAAAGACTTATACCAAAACATTCGCTCAACCACCGAATAGACAAGGATACATAGCTTGCATCTAATCCGCCATCTCTCATGTAACTTCATCATGCCCAAAGTGCTTCCAATGCAACTTAACTTTCTCGATTGCTCGGTTCCAGAGCATGAGCATATTTGTCTGCAAAATGCACTGTAGTTCCAGCTGGACTTCTCCTTTTGGCTCCACCTGAAATACAGACCAATCAATCAAATGGTAAACATCTTTAACATACTTCTTAAGAAATTACACATGGGAAACATCATGGGATTTCACTGTCAGAGCAGTGCAAGTTGATAGGCTACTGTTCCAATCCTTTCAAGAATATTGAAAGGTCCAAAAACCTAGATTCCTGCTTGGCACATGATCCAATCCTCAAGGATATTTTCTTGGGATTGATGCACAATTACACTTGTTCCCCCACCTAAAACTCCTTATACAACCTATTCCAATTTGTGTAAGTTTTCTGCCTATCTTGTGTTTCCTTTAGATTCTTCTTGATCCTGCATTTCTTGTTCCATATTTTCCAACATATCTGGTCCTATCAATACCCTGTTAACTAAATCACTCCAACTAATAGGAGTATTACAACTCCACCCATACAATTCCTGAAATAGACTCATCCTTAGTGAATCTTGACACCCATTGTTGTAAGAAAAATCTACCAGTGGAAGATACTTTCCCCAATTTCATTGTCGATGCATCACATACATCCTCAACATGTCCTCCAATATCATGTTTACCCTCTCTATCTGTCCATCAGTCTGCGGATGATAGGTTGTATTAAAGGCCAACTTTGTACGTAAACCTGCAAACAACTCCTTCCAAAACCTGGAAGTGAAATTTGCATCCCTATCTGACACAATATTCTTTAGAACACTATGAAATATGACCACATCTATGATGAACATTTTTGCCACATCACTAGTTGAATACGTAGTTTTCACTATAATGAAGTGTGCTACCTTAGTCAATCTGTCAATCACAACCATAATCAAATCATGCTATCTAGATGTTCTCAGAAAACCTGTGATGAATTCCATGGAAATGACCTCCCATTTCCACCCTGGAATTGAGATTGGTTGTAGTAAACCACCTAGATGCTTACACTCTGCCTTTACCTGTTGACAATATAAGCATCTCGCCAAAAAATCTGCCACTTATTTCTTCAAGTTCTCCCAATAGTAGAATTTCTTCACCACTATCAATGCATTTTGATATCTTGGGTGACCTAAATACGATTTCACATGAAACTCTATCAAGATAAGCTTCTTGAGCTCACTATCATCTGGAACATATATCTTGTCCCTAAATCTAATTAAGCCATGTGCTGTGAGACAATAGTCCACATCTTGTGCACCTACACCTACACATGTACCTGTACCTGTAACACTACTTGTACTTGTACTTGTACCTATACTTATATATGTACATGTACCTGTACCACTATCTGTACCTATACACTATTGTAACCTTTTCATGAGCTCCATGTATAGTAGCATATTTGGCCCAATTTCCAATGACACAAATGTCTTTATTGCGACACATAGGCATCCCAAGAGTGGCAATTGAGGTTGGGAAAAATGTCGCTTCCTGTACTGACGCATATGTAACACTTCTAATAACTATTGATAGAGTGACACTAGACATGACACGTGTCTTCATTTATTCAATCTTTGAATCACGATGTTTATTGTCTCTATTCCAACATCATGTGGAGACGTCGGTATTACGACACTGATTCCTTCCCAAAATGTATCACAATACCGATGACTAATCGTCGCACATGTCATCGCACGTTCGGATCTATTAATTTTGCAGTGATGGAAACAATAGTTGGAAGTGCCACAACATTCATTGTTACTCTGAAAACTGGCATAAAATTGTTGTGACGGTTGGGTCATATTAGCGATCGAAACAACTGTGGGAAGTGGCACCACAGTCGTTGCTATTTTGACACTTGGCATAACATTGTTGCGAAGGTTGGGCCATACCAGTGACGGAAAAAACTGTCAGAAGTGCCATATACGGTAAATCCTAGAGGTGTGTGCCCTTAATCAGTCCCAAGAATCCTTGGCCAGTGAATGACATGATATATGGTAAAGCCTGGAGAGTGGAGTCTTGATTAGGCTTAGGGATCCTCAACCATAGAATGACAAGATGTACAATAAAGCCAAGAGTGTAGGAGAAGAGAAAATTCCTCACGATGTAGGTGGAGAAATCTAGTGGCATCCATGCTTGTTTGGGGCCTAGTGATCCAGTGTGGATTGCGGTAAATCTTGGTTCTATTGATGAGGGTGAGGCGGTTTTAACCTCAAGAATCCCTAGTTTATTTTGGTTATGAGTCCCACATTCATGCTTGGAATATGGCACGGGGGTGATTGGCTTAAAAAGAGATTTGGTTTAGCCAATTTATGGTCAAGTGGTATATGGAATTCCCAAACCTGGTTGACTTATGCATTTCATGATAAGGGAAAACCAATACTTCATGATCAATGGTTGTATTTGTTTTTATCATCAATGCACATAAGGGGAATTCTATGATCTCTTTAGTGGGTGTCCACAATTAAGATATTGATTTTCTCAAGCAAGAAGCACGCAATTCTCTCCTTCTGACATAATCAAAGGCATTTCAAATTAATGGTTGTGAAGACATCACTAGAAGGATGTACAAAAGAATAGAATTACTAGTTGTTAATATTTAATATGCATACATAAGTATTCCAAGAACTGAAAAGCATGTCACTAAAAGGGAATTGGCAAATGAGCTACAATACTACTATATTATCCTTTACCAAGCATAGAATAGTACAAGTGATAATCTTATCAAAGAGAAAAGAGGTGAAGAAGTAATCACAATAATTATTGAAGAAAATAGTCATAAGACTAAGTACCTTATCCTATGATTCCTCACAAAAATGGATGAGACTTAGAGAATGTGAATTGACTATAAAGCTTTGAATGAGATCACAATCGATATGCTTCCACAAATATATGACTTACTGGATTAATCGCAACATGTAAGGTAACTCACCAAGTTAGATATGAAATAAGGATATCACAAAGTCCACAACAAGGAAAGAGACACATGTGGCAAGTAATTTTATGCATTTAATGAATAATTTATTATGATCATACATAGTTTTGTTTGTCATTACAAATTTAGTTAATATTTTGATCTTTTATTCTACTTAGAAGGAGCATGTTATATATTTAAAAATAATTATTTAAGACATTGAAGAAATACCAATTATTGTTGCGTCCATAGACACTCTAAAAACTAGTATAGGAGAGATGTTGTGACATAAGGTTACATTAAAATAAATAAAATAATACTCAACTTAAAAAGAAAAAAGAAAAAAAAAGAAAAAGAAAAAGAATGGAATTGAACTTACATATTAATAATAAAAACCTTTCAATGTGCCATAAATAAATACTTCAATGTCCCTTGTAAATAATATAATAGAGATAAAGTAATTGATAATAGAAAGATAAAGTAATTGATAATTTTTCATATGAGGGAGAATTATAATTCCTCCAGTGATCAATATAGAGTTTAGGTGTGGTCCATTGGGTCTTGGATAAACAATGATTTAGTGCTTTGTTAAGGCACTCCTTGAGGTGAAGTCACCAGTTCAATCCCCGAGATCAGGGTGATATATTGGACACGATGAAGATGTTGTATTTTCAAGCTTACAAAAAAAAATATAGAGTTTAGGTATAGAGAGATAACGAAATTGAAAGTAAAACTACCTTTTATATTTTTACTTTCCAATACTTCTTTCATATTGCAATGCACATCTTGAGTAAATGTGAATAAAATATTTGATAGAGATGTTGCCAGATAACACAAAGTTTAAAAATATAACACAATATCTATATTAACAAATTAAAAAATATCATTCTTATATCTACTAAGATTTGAGGAATGAAATCTCTTGAAGTGCAAAATTTTCCTCAAATTTTGCACTCAAAAAGAGGTTTTCATCTTATAAAGCTAGATCCAGAGTTGAGATAGATCTATATTGATTAACAAAAATAAAAATGATAAATTTACTCATAAATTAAGATATACTTGTAACATGTGATTGGTGTCTTGGATACACAATGATCTAGTGCCTTGTTAAGGCACTCCTTGATGTGAAGTCACGAGTTGAATCCCCCCAATCGCAGGTGATATATTAGACATGATGACGATGTAGTCTTGTCAAGCTTACAAGAAAAAATATAGAGTTACAACATAATATATATATTAACAAATTTAAAAATATCATTATGATATCTACTAAGATTTGAGGAATGAAATCTCCCCATGTGTAAAATTTTCCTCAAATTTTGCATTCAAAAAAAGGTTTTCATCTTATAAAACTAAATCCAGAGTTGAGATAAATCTATATTGATTAACACAAATAAAAATGATAAATTTACTCATAAATTAAGATATACTTGTAACATGTGATTGGTGTAGATGAATTGAAAATTAAGTTTATAAAAACTAATATAATATTTAAATGACACACTCTTCTCGATATTATATAAATTAATAAAATATTGTAAAAATTCCAAATATGTAAAATAGTTCATTACATCATTTAAATCATAAAATAACAACCAATGATAAAAGTTTAATCCTGTCTACATAAAATATTCCATTTAATTTAACAATCTCATTACTCACGGTTCCAATATTTTTTTTTCCATTTGATGATTCCACTAATCATTGCAACACAGTTCTTCCCCTTACCGATCCCTCTTCTCGCCACTGAATATGGAATTAGTCTTCAAAAGATTTGTAATTATAAAACTCTCGCTTACCTTTTTCATTTTTCATAATATTTATATTTCTTTTAACATTATATATTTATCACATTCATTTAAATTTATATGCAAAATAATTAACATACCTGTCTAACATGCAAAGGGTGTTGTGAAAATCTATTAATTGTAAATGTGGAGGTGAAATTGAAACAAGTTCTCTATAAGTATAGCATCATAGAGGAAAAGATTAACCTTAGTTAATTGTTTGTAAAAGGTTATCTTGTATATGATGGGTGCATGTGAAGTTATGAGATTTGTATTTCTAATTAGACATATTTAATGAAAAATACAACATATTTTTTAAATTAATATTATATTATTGTGTAAAATAAAAACGATGATGGACACCTTTAAATTGAAGAGATGGTTTTGGGATTGAGGTTAACATGGAAAGGTTTTACAAAGTCCAAGAATTTAATCATTTTTGTGTCATTTGCTTTGATACTATACACTTATATTATAAAAGGACATTGTAAAATACAAGGTGTGGTTATATAGCTCAAGTGAATGATGCTAGGATATTCATTTTCTTCTTTTTATTTGGATGTTGTTTAAATAAGTAAAATGTAACTTTTTATGGCAAAGATAATTTAAGGATTTTAGGTGAGACATTTAGAGACACTCTAGAGATAGGCATAGGCATAAAGGTTCATTGCTAGACAAGATAACTTTGGGTTTCATTACTTACTACATGTGAGGCTATTGGATTTGTATCCTTAATTAGACATGCATTAAGAAAATAAATATATAACATATTTTTTAAATTAATGTTATATTATTGTGTAAAATAAAAGTAATGACTGACACTTTTCAGTTCAACTTTTGTCTAAGAGATGGTTTTGGGATTGAGGTTAATAAGGAAAGGTTTTACAAAGTCCAAGAATTTAATAATTTTTGTGTCAATTGCTTTGATACTATACACCTGATGTTGAGAATTCAACAAGATGATGAGCTTAGTGAAAAGGAGTCGCCTTCACTAAGTGGGCCTGCAGGCTATTTTTGGCGCAAAGTCTATTTTTAGACTATGTCTATTTTTAGACATATGGATCATGTTCTATGAGTTGCAGGATGCTATTTGTGGATGGTTGGTCAAGTCGGAAAAATAGATGGACTTCTATTTTTAGACATACTGGGCGGAATCTATTTTTAGATTTCCAGTCTAAAAATAGATATGTCAAATATTATTAGCTCTTAATAATATTTGGACTATAAACATTATCTTATCCTCTTGCAGCACTTCAGTTCGAGTCACGGATGTGGCACATGCAGCTGACAGAAGGAATTACGCTATTCCTAGGGTTTAGTTGAGCTATTGCATGGTTGACTTCAGTTAGAACTCATGTGACATAGTTTGGTGGAGTTGATGAGACAGTTGATGGAGTTGTGTTCAGTTTAACTTAGTTGAGCTAGTTGTATTTAGTCTAACTGATTAATACACTAGTGATGAGTGGTGTGAATTAATGATTAATTAATTCACTAATTATTAACTCATAAATCAACTAAAGAGTACACCAGTTAACTTCAGTGCATGGACAGTTCAGTGGAGACCAGTGGAGGAGGTAGGTGAAAGAGCAGGTTTACTATTAGTTGTGACTATACTTGTGCATGAGATTTGCACACACGTTGATTGAGATTGCCAATGAGGATTGCGTAGTACATACTAGTGGGATTCGAACTTGGATCTCGTGATTCTCAAGGTTGGATTGCACAGTAGAGGTAGGCTAATAGGTGGAGGAGATTTGAACATGTGACTTGTCAAATCTAAGCTTGTGTAGTGTGTAACAATTGGAGATAGTGATGAGAGCTTGTGAGGAGTTTGTACTATGATTGTTGCATGTTCTCTATCATTATAATATACAGATAGTTGGGGGTTTTCAGCTTTAAGCTTTCCCATTACATACTGTGTTTATATGCGTGATTGTTTGATGTTTTAATGTGCGCATGCGATTGTTTATAATTCCGCAAATTGATGATCAATGGTAGAAGAGGTTATGTATTATGCATGAAGTTTAAATAGTGTGTAATCAGGATAATCTCGGTGAATAAGTTAACTATTATTTAAATTTATACACCTACATTATAGAAGGACATTTTAAAATACAAGATGTGGTTATGTAGCTCAAGTGAATGATGCTAGGATATTCATCTTTTTTATTTATTTATTTGGATTTTTTTTAAATAAGAAAAATGTAAGTTTTTATGGTAAAGATAATTAAAGCATTTTAGGTGAGACATTTAGAGACACCTTAGAGATAAGCATAAAGGTTCATTGCTAGATAAGATAACTTTGGGAGCTACTATCTACTACATGGAAAGTAGATAAGAAATTTATTATTGAAACTCGAAATTGTTGACCAATGACAAGTTATTATTGAAATTGAAAATTGTGGACCATTGATTGGTCAAAACCTAGCCATTTATACACAATTTGAGTATGTCCACTATTCTTCTTTCCATCTCATCCAAAATAATACACAATGCATGAGATGAGGGCCCAAATTAAAGGATTATAAGATGGCCACTTTTAATAGTGGAGAGTGGACAACATCTTGTGATAGGTTGCTAATCAATGAGACTTTGATGAAACATTTGATACAATGATGGTACATGCATTATTATGGCAAGAAGTGGGTTTAAGGTTGTTGAACACCTAATCTTTGGGATTTTGAATCCTATGTAAATATTGTAAATAAAAAAATAAGAGAAGTTGGAAGACAAAGAGACATTGGGAGATGAAACCCAATAGTCTCCCTCTCCTTGTATATAGTCATATGCCATCTTAATGAAAATAAACAATTTATTTGTGGAGTTACTCTTGGTATGACATGGTATCAAATCCAACCCCATTTTAGCTTCCTCCTGCTCCTATGACTCTTATTTTCCTGTCATTTTTCTCTGCTACATAATGTCCCTCTACATCCTAATGAAGCATTGGAATGGAGCAATCCCTTTTCTGTGTTGGTTAAAACATTTTCGTGCAAGTTGGTTTGTATGCATTAGAATATATGTATGCTGGCCGAATCTCTACAAGTTGTGACTATAGTCTCAATGGTGTGTAACCCTTGCAAATCTTGTGTGATGTTTAAGTTATGTGCAATGAATGGAGGGGTTTACAAGTCATGCATATGGATGGTTCTTTAAATTTTAAAGTGAGTTTATTTTTTAATGGTAGTGAACTAAATGCTAATCAAGGTTATCATTGATGTCAATATGGCTTTGATTGAGATGTCAATATTCTTGAGATTCTTGGTTCCAAATGATGATGTCTTGCCCTAAGAATTTTCCAAGTGTCTGATTGGTGATCTAGTCCCTAAGTACAAGCCCATGATGTGAAGAAATATACTTAATGAAGGCATACTTGTGATGATGTTATATTATTATATGACCACACTTAATGATGGTGTTTGATGAAGATTGAAAGACTAAGTGATGACGTGACTGATGATTGAAAGAGACCTTCCTAATGATACTTCCTATAACATATCACTGCGGCACTATGTAATACACTCATTGCTGATGTCCTACCATGATCCTATGATGAAGGTGTTAAACTATGAAGAATCCAAAACCATGAATAAGCCTAACAAGAGAAGCATATTTTCCCTACCTCAAATTCTACACTAATTAATTACCAGTCACATTAAAAAAATGGTTTTTACTATCTTAAAGGAAACATCTCAATTTGATACATATGCCATCTTTTAGAACATATTTTTTACTTTCCAATGAGCTATTACTTGGCACAAAAATCCAAGTGGTTTGGGAGATATGAATTTTTCAAGTTAAGTAAATAAATATGTCCTTGAGCTAACCTGTACTAGCCTACTTCATGTCAGCCTATTTGCAGAGACATAACCCTTCATTTTCTTCAGTCCTTATTTTTTAAGCACTAATTCGGTCAAGAAATATAGAGATATACCATAGTTCGCACCTTGTGAACTAGGGACACCGAGGAAGTTTTTTTAAGATTTGTTTGGGTAAATATTTGAGTTGATACCCTCAAATTTGCAACTGTGATCAAAATCATACTTGTATACTCCTATCAAAATAACTCAGATTGTTTTGATGCCTCACTAATACTTCAGGACCTTCTTTTCGTGATGTGTCACAATGATACACATCTACAATGGTCAAACAACTTGGACAAGGGTTATTTCTGTGGGACAAACCTTATATTTTTTTGGTTCGGATATCATCACAAAAGGCCAGATTGGACAACCACTTGTGAAGGTAAACAAGACTCAGAACCTTAGTAGAATTCTAAGCATACTTGTATTGTAGAATTTTGTTGGAAGAAGTTGTAGGCTAGACTTGGAAAGTGAAGCATTAGGAGTCCTCAAGCTATTTTATACAGCTTAGATTAATTACTGTGACACTCGGAATGTGAAATAATTCTCTATCTCAGATTCTGTGACTGGGATTAATTTTCTGCAATTAGCTCAGAACTAGTGCACAATAATATTATCGGTTATGTGATTTATTCCTAGTTCAAAACTAGTGCATAATAATATTCTCGGTCTGTGATTTGAAAAAAATTGAGGAAGTTTTGAAGGACACTCAGAAAGACCATGTGACATTTAAATAGACCTTTTGGAACAACAAAGAGAGGACCTTGGGAAATCTTTGAAAACATTTTGAAGCAAATCAAAGACGTCCTACCATAGTATTTCATTTTATGAAGAAGTTTTGAGGACATTTTAGTGCAGACTTATTGGTGGAAATTTTGATATACATCTTGAAGCAGATTTGGAGTTGTCTTGAGATATTCTTGAATACATCTTGAAGCACCTGTTGAAGAGCATGTTGGTCAAAGCATTGTGAAGACTCCCTTAACAATTTTTTGAAGAAGCCCTTGAATAGGCTTAGAGCAGGTGCAAAACTTGGACTACCTTTTGTAGATGCCTTGAAGGTCTTCAAGATAATTTTGAAGACCATGATGCATTAGCCATCATCAGGTAAATTGGAGATCAGTGGTTGGGTTCCATGAAGGACAGTAGTGACACCTTCATGTGAAGAGATCAATGTTATCATTGATGACATAACATGGAGAATATAGTGAAGACAAGGATTAATAGGGCTCGTTGAATAAGGATAGGGTTGGAGTCCTAAAGAAACTAGGTTAGGGCCTGAACCAGAAATAGGTTTGGAGCCCTTGAGACTAGTGCCTTGGAATTGGAAAGGTTGGAGCCTTGGAAGACCAAGTCGGTGCTTGGGAAAGACAGGTTGGAGCTTGGGATTTTTGAATATCAGTGTCTACATCTAGGTTAAAGCCCTACATTTATTGTACTTGATTTATTATAAAGAAGAAATTAATAAAAACATTTATTCTTAATGATCATTTTGTGTTCTATATATAAGTGATCTAACTAGTAAAAATAACAATTGAATAGAAATAATGATTCACCCCCCCTCTCAATATTTCCAACAATTAGTATCACAACTAGTACCTTCACTGAAAGCCTAACAACTTGAAGGTTGATGCTTAGAACACAAAAGACAAAGTGAAGGAAGAAAGTATGTAATTATCCTAAAGATGTGTCTTCCTCAACCATCAAAATTGAAGTCAATAAATTTGTGAAGGCTTCGTTGTTCAATGGAAACTTTGATATATGGGAGTAAAGAATGAGTAATTTCTTAAAGACTCAACGCCTTGAAGTCTGGAAATCAGTGATTACTGATAACATGATAGAAGGAGAATCCAAAGAGTATCATAAAAGAGCAATGAGACCAATATTGAATGGGCTACATGATACTATGAAGGCCAATTTAGAAAAATGTTCATCAGCAAAAGGCATATGGGACAAACTTCGTGATCTTCACTCAAAATGAACATTGACCATGACCTCTATTCAAGAAGATGATGGAAAGAAAGAGGGAAATCTATAACCCATCAAGGAATTTGAAAATAAGAATGATGAAATCAAGGCCAAAGAAGACCTAGAAGAAGAAGAAAGCAAAGAATACTTTGAAGAAGATCTCATGACTAAGCTTATAGATTCCATGGAAGAGATTAACAATTTGAAAAGGGAAAATGAGGAACTTAAGAAGAAAGTGCAAGATGGTGACCACGACAAGACAATGAAGGAAGTTTAACTTTTTAAGCTTCAAGTACAAGAAAGAGATAAAGAGCTCAACAAACTTAACTTAGAGGAATTTCATCAAAACAAATTAAATCATCATGAAGAAGTCATATCTATGACAAATAAATTGGATAAGGCAAAGAAAAGGGAAGAAAATTTGTCAAGCCACCTTGAAAAAAGACTCCAGAGTTTAAAAAAACTTGAAGCAAAGATCGATCAATACAAGGAAGAGGTCTTCTCCCTTACATCTCAACTAGAAGAAGCAAGTAAACAAGCACAAGGAGATGAGAAGGAAATAGAAGCTTTGGCATTCATAGAAGGACAAGTTGATGAAGCAGAAAGGGAAAGGAATGCTATGACATGTAAACTTAAATAAAAAATATGAAGAGATTTTCCTACTAAAATCAAATGTCATCTCTCTAAAAATTGAAACACATGAAGTAACAAGGATGATGGAAGAAATGAAGAAGCAACTAGTTATGAAATATGAGCATTGTGAAAAGTTGAAAGGAGAAACTATATTTTTAAAAGGGAATTTGACTTGCTGAATAATATCTTGAAAATATATCAAACCCTACATGACATCCTAAGTCATCAAATATCCCCCCTTGATAAACTAGGGCTTGGCTATGCACATGAATCCTCAAGCAAGAATGATAATGCTTCAAACAACAAGGATGTGAGGAATCCAGGAAGAAATGTTAATCCTCCTAGTTCTAGCAAAGGCAAGGAGAAGAGTCAAGACAACAATGGAAGAAATCCTACTCCAAGGAGACTTGCACATGATGTCAAGAATACAAAAGGTAATGCATATAATCAAAGATTCTCAAGGAAAAAAGACTTCAGAAGTATATCAAGGAAATCTTCATCTCTCAGGTACCAAAGTATATTTCTTGGTTATTGTTATTATTGTACAAAATTTAGGCACATGGAAAAATATTATAGGGCATATCACAAAGACAAATATAATGGTCCCCGTCAATCTTTTAGAAGCAATTTTGCAAGAAGAAGTCATGACTACTCATTCATGAACAAGATGGAGTGATTCAATTTCCATAACATTGGACACACGTGATATTCCATTTAATTTAACATCTTGAAGCATATTTGGAGTTGTCTTGAGATATTCTTGAAGACATCTTAAAGCGCCTGTTGAAGAGCATGTTGGGAAAATCATTGTGGAGACTCCCTTGAAAATTTCTTGAAGAAGCCCTTGAAGAGGCTTAGAGCAGGTGCAAAACTTGGATTTAGACATCTTGAAGGTCTTGAAGATAATGTTGAAGAACATGATGCATTAGCCATCATGAGGTAACTTGGAGATCAGTGGTTGGGTTCCATGAAGGACAAAGGAGACATCTTCATGTGAAGAGACCAAGGTTCTCATTATGACATAATGTGCTGAATAGAGTGAATACAAGGATTAATAGGGCTCGTCGAAGAAGACATTGGGAGTCATGAAGTAAAACTAAGAATATCTTGACAAAGGATAGGGTTGGAGCCCTAGAGGATCATATTACTCAAGAAACTGGGTCGGAGCCTGAACCCGAAATAGGGTTGGAGCCCTTGAGGTTGGTGCCTCAGAATTAACAAGGTTGGAGCCTTGGAAGACCAAGCCGCTGCTTGGCAAAGATAGGTTGGAGCCTAGGATTTTGAAGATCGGTGTCTTCATCTAGGGTTAAATCCCTACATTTATTGTACTTGATTTATTTTAAAGAAGAAAATAATAATAAAAATTATTCTTATTGATCATTTTGTGTTCTAAATATAAGTGATCTAACTAGTAAAAATAACAATTTAAAAGAAATATTGATTCACCCCTCCTCTCAATATTTCCAACAGTTGGTATCAGATCTAGTACCTTCACTCAAAGCCTAAAAAATTGAAGGTTCATCCTTAGAACATAAATGACAAAGTGAAGGAAGAAAGTCTCTAATCCAAAATATGTGTCTTTCTCAACCATCGAAATTAGATTCAATCAATTTGCGAAGGCTCCATTGTTCAATGGAAACTTTGATATATGGGAGGAAAGAATCATGAATTTCTTAAAGACTCAAGGCATTGAAGTCTAGAAATCAGTAATTACCGATACCATCATTGAAGGAGAATCCAAGGAGTATAATACAAGAGCAATGAAACCAATATTGAATGGGCTACCTATTTCTTTGAAGGCCAATTTGGAAAAATGTTCGTCAAAAAAAGGCATATGGGAAAAACTTCATGATCTTCACTTAAAAGAAGCATTGACCATGACCTCTAGTCAAGAATATTAAGGAAAGCAAGAAGGAAACCTAGAACCCATCAAGGAAGTTGAAAATAATAATGATGACATCAAGCCCAAAGAAGACCTAGAAGAAGAAGAAAGGAAAGAATAATTTGAAGAATATCTCCTGGCTAAGCTTATAGATGCTATGAAAGAGATTAACAATTTGAAAAAGGAAAATGAGGAACTTAAGATGAAAGCGCAAGATGGTGACCACGACAAGACAAGGAAGGAATTTGACCTTTTTAATCTTCAAGTACAAGAAAAAGATAAGGCGCCAAAATTAAGGAGGAATTTCATCAAAACAAAAGAAAACATCATGAAGAAGTCATATCTATGAAAAATCAATTGGATAAGGCAAAGAAAAGGGAAGAAAATTTTTCAAGCCACCTTGAAAAAAGACTCAGGAGTTTAAAAAAACTTGAAGCAGAGATTGATTAATACAAGGAAGAGGTCTTCTCCCTTAGATCTCAACTAGAAGAAGAAAAGAAATAAGCACAAGGAGTTGAGAAGGAAATAGAAGCTTTGGCATTCATAGAAGGACAAGTTGATGAAGCAGAAAAAGAAAGAAATGTTATGACATGTCAACTAAAATAAAAAGATGAAGATATTGTCCTACTAAAACCAAATTTCATCTCTCTAAAAATCGAAACACATGAAGTAACAAGGATGATGGAATAAATGAAGAATAAACTAGTTATGAAAGATGAATATTGTAAAAAGTTGAAAGGAGAAATCGTATTTTTTAAAAAGGAAGCTGACTTGCTAAATAATAAATTGAAAATATCTCAAACCCTACATGACATCCTAAGTCATCGAAGATACCCCCTTGATAAATCAGGGCTTGTCTATGAACGTGAATCCTCAAGCAAGAATGATAATGCTTCAAACAACAAGGATGTGAGGAATCCATGAAGAAATGTTAATGCTTCTAGTTCTAGCAAAGACAAGGAGAAGATTCAAGACAACAATGGAAGAAATCCTACTCCAAGGAGACTTGCACATGATGTCAAGAATACAAAAGGTAATGAATATAATAAAATAATCCCAAAGAAAAAAGACTTGAGAAGTACATCAAGGAAATATTCATCTCTCAGGTACCAAAGTATATTTCTTGGTTATTTTTATTCTTGTACAAACTTTAGGCACATGGAAAAATATTGTAGGGCATATCACAAAGACAAATATAATGGTCGTCGTCAATCTTCTAGAAGCAATTTTTCAAGAAGTCATGACTACTCATTCATGAACAAGGTGGAGTGCTTCAAATGCCATAACATTGGACATATGGCACATGAGTGTAACTTGAATTGGGTCCCTAAAACCATGACAACCAAGCCAGAGAAGAAAGTTACAAAAGCATGGAGAAGGAAGAAAATTGGGTCGAAAGTCTGTTGAGCACTCCAGCCAACAACACATGTTGTTGACTAGATGAAGTCATCCTTGATATTCCTAGTATTTAATGATGAGAATTTTCCAAAAAGGAGACCATGCATACTGTTAGGGGGAGTCGATGACTCGTGACTATTCTTGCATAAAATATCTGTGAAGAGTCTTATGAAATCGTTGATGAATTACACATGGAAAATCTTGAAAGATCATCTCCATTGAAGAACATGATCTGTTACTCACCCAATGCACCATTGTTGAATATTTCTTACACTTGATCACAAGGATGCAATCTTTCTTGTCGAAGGAAAAAAGAAGAGCTAGCAGAGGTTATGCAGGTAGGGGGAGTCGATTGACCATTTACATGAAGATATGCAAAGGCTTAGGGGAAGTAACATACCTATGCGGGATTACTATTCATGAAGAAAAGAAGCAACTTGACAGGGGAGTACTTGGGCACCCTGTTTTCCATTGATGTCAAAGGGGGAGAGAATGTTCGAAGGGCAAGAATATTTCCATCAATGGCAAAGGGCGAGATTGTTAATCAAGGTTTTCATTGATGTCAATATGGCTTTGAATCAAATGTCAATATTCGTGAGATGCTTGGTTCCAGATGATGATGTCTTGCCCTAAGAAGAACTATACTTAATGAACCCATACTTGTGATGATGTTATACTCTTATATGACCACACTTAATGATGGTGTTTGATGAAGATTGAAATACTAAGTGATGACGTGATTGATTATTGAAAGAGACCTTCCTAATCATACTGCCTATAACATACCACTGCGCCACTATGCAATACAATCATTTCTAATTTCCTACCATGATCCTATGATGAAGATGTTAAACAATGAAGAAGCCAAAATCATGAAGAAGCCTAACAAGAGAAGCCTATCTGCCTTGCCTCAAGTTTTGCACTAATTAATGACCAGTCACATTAAAAAATGGTTTTTTACTATCTTAGATGCAACCTCTCAATTTGACACCTATTGCATCTTTTAGATCATAATTTTTCCTTTCTAATGAGCTATTACTTCGCCCGAAACTCCAAGTGGGTTGGGAGATATGAATTTTTCAAGTTAAGGAAGTAAATATGTCCTTGAGCTGTCCTATGCTAGCCTAATTCAT
Source organism: Pinus albicaulis (assembly GCA_034641835.2). Classification (NCBI taxonomy): domain Eukaryota; kingdom Viridiplantae; phylum Streptophyta; class Pinopsida; order Pinales; family Pinaceae; genus Pinus; species Pinus albicaulis. The sequence goes on along the minus strand of JAXQQM020077325.1, from coordinate 63,899 downwards.
GTCAGCCTATTTGTAGGGATGTGAACCTTCATTTTCTTAGCCATAACACTATAAATGTACAGTTTAGTCCTCATTTTCTAAGCATTAATTTGGTCAAGAAATACAAAGATATGCCATAGTTCACACCTTGTGAAATAGGGACACCGGGGAAGTTTTTTTAAGATTTGTTTGGGTAAATATTTGAGTTGATACTCTCGCATTTGCATCTGTGATCAAAATCATACCTGTATACTCCTATCACAACAACTCATATTATTTTTATGGCTCATTGTAATACTTAAGGACCTCATTTTTGTGATGTGTCATGGTGATATGTACCTACAGTGATCAAACAACTCGGACCAAGCTTATTTATGTGAGACAGACCTTCCATTTTTTTGGTTCGGATATCATCAAATAAATACCAGATTGGAAAACCACTTCTGAAGGGTAAACAAGACTCAGAACCTTAGAAAAATCCTAAGCACACTTATATTGCAGAATTTTGTTGGATAAAGTTGTAGGCTGGACTTGGAGAATGAAGCATTAGGAGTCCTAGAGTTGTTTCATACACCTCATATTAATTACTGTGACGCTTAGAATGTGAAATAATTCTCTGTCTCAGATCCTATGATTGTGATTAATTTGCTGCAAGTAGCTCAGAACTAGTGCACAGTAATATTCTCTGGTTTATGATTTATTCCTAGTTCAGAACTAGTGCACGGTAATATTCTTGGTCTGTGATTTGAAACAGATTTGAGGAAGTTCTGAAGGACACCCGGAAAGACCATGTGACATTTAAATAGACCTTTTGGAACAAAAAAAGAGAGGACCTTGGGAAATATTTGAAGACATTTTGAAGCAGATCAAAGGCATCCTACCACAGTATTTTGAAGACATTTTATCAAGAAGTTTTGAGGACAGTTTGGTGCAGACTTCTTGGTGGAAATTTTGATATACATCTTGAAGCATATTTGGAGTTGTCTTGAGATATTCTTGAAGACATATTGAAGCACCTGTTGAAGATATTGTTGGGAAAAGCATTGTGAAGAATCCCTTGAAGAGTCTTAGAGCAGGTGCAAAACTTAGACTACCTTTTGTAGACACCTTGAAGGTCTTGAAGATAATGTTTAAGACCATGATGCATTAGCCATTATGAGGTAACTTAGAGATCAATGGTTAGTTTCCATGAAGGAAAAAAGAGACACCTTCATGTGAAGAGGTCAAGGTTGTCATTGATGACATAACGTGGATACTACAATGAAGACAAAGATTAATAGGGCTCGTTGAATAAGAGATTGGGAGCCATGAAGTACAACTAATCGTATCTTGACAAAGGATAGGGTTGGGGCCTTAGAGGATCATAGTCCTCAAGAAGCCAAGTCAGAGCCCAGACTAGAAACAGGGTTGGAGTCCTTGAGGTTGGTGCCTTAGAATTGACAAGGTTGGAGCCTTAGAGGATCATAGTCCTCAAGAAACCAATTCAGAGCCCGGACCAGAAACATGGTTGGAGTCCTTGAGGCTGGTGCCTTAGAATTGACAAGGTTGGAGCCTTGGAAGACCAATTCGGTGCTTTGAAAATATAAGTTGGAGCTTGGGAGATTGAAGATCAATGTCTTCATCTAGGGTTGAAGCCCTACATTTATTGTACTTGATTTATTGTAAAGAATAAATTATTAAAAACATTTATTCTTATTGATCATTTTTTGTTCTGAATATAAGTGACCTAACTAGTAAAAATAACAATTGAAAAGAAATACTAATTCACCCCCCTCTCAGTGTTTCCAACACTATGTTGTTGTGCATTGAATACCATTTTACTTGGTGCGTTAAACATTGTTGAATACCTTACACTGTGTTGAATGGTGCATTCATCCATGCCCATGAATCAAATACTGGTATATATATGTGTTGAAAATTTTTGACATATGGTTGTATATATGACATGGTTGTATGGTGCGGTGTTGAATTTTTTTTATGGTTTGACATTCAAAATTGTGTAAGAGTATTCCTCTTGTGCATTGGATGCATTTTGAATACCATGAAGTGATGTGAATCATATGAATTGGTGAGTTCTTAAATCTATAAATAATAAACACAGTGCATATGGTGTATTGTGTCGTGTGATTGGGTGTGTTTCTATATCGCTCTCTTTGTATATGATTGTGTGTTGATTGAATCTGACTCCAGTTTAGAAGGTTGTGTTCAATTTGAGTGTGCACCTGAGATTGAAGACTGTGTGTGCACCTTTTTTTTACCATACATCTATCTGTAAATGAAGAGGTGAGTTGCCATATTCCTCCATTTTAAAACTCCTTTTAAGCCTTAAATAAGTTGAAGGAATTGCATGAATCACACTTTGAACTTCAAGTAGTTCAATTGATGATCAAGTTGATCCATATTGAGTTGAAAAATGATGGCCCTCTTTCCATAGCATCAGAAGTAAGATCCATTATGCATGACATAAAATAAATTGGTGTTGAAATAGATATTCCTATCATAGCTTATGTCAAGGCACTATATCCCACCTATTCTCATTACCTTGAGTCATTGCAAGCAAGTGGTAACCCTAAGGAGATTAACTTTGACTCCCTTGAGAAGAATTTTTCTAAAAGAGAGAAGGCTTTTGGGAAGAATATAGCTCCTCAGTCTACTAAAGAAGTTGTGTGCCTTGCATGGAAAGTGAATAATCATTCACGTGATTCTTCTATAGGAAGAGGTGGTCGAAGAGGAAGAGGAAGAGGAAGGAATAATTCTAGAGGTAGGGGGGGGGGAATTCCAAGGAGAAAATTTTGATATTCATTACATACGATGCAATAGAGATGGACATGATGCATCAAAATTTCAGTTTCCTTGGGACAAAATTGAGGAGGAAATAAATGAGGAAAATTCAAAAAAACTGAAAGGGGGAAAGGAAAAGAACTCAAGTCCGCTCATTATGTTGTGGAACATTACAACATTGGAGTAATTGGAAAATTATTCAATGCTTCACTTGCTTTATGGAAAGATGATTGGTTACTTGATTCAAGAGCAACTTGAAACATGAATTTCATAAGAGACTTATTTGAATAATTCATTGATAATGTTGATGGAGCAATATACTTTGCATACAAGTTAAAACTCAAGCCATCAGGGCTTGCACCATCAGGCTCAAGTTGCCTGGAATTTCAGGATTTCTTCTACATGATGTTTTATACCTCCCAGAGTTGAGGATAAACTTGTTGTATTTGGTCCACATCCAACATTAAGGACACTCCATTCGCATATTTGATGGCAAGGTAGAGGTTACAAAAGAATTATATCACTCACTTGTCATGACTAGGATAGAAGAACCTATGCTCGTGAAATTTTTTTTCATATAGTTCTCACTTTGATGAAGGTACATTTCCATCAATTTTTTTATGGCGTGCTGTATTTGGACACTTGAACTATGACAAACTCCATTTTTTGAAAAAAAATGGTGTACTAGTTTGCCTACTATAACTAGGAAACTTAAGCAATGTGGTGCTTGTATCTTAGGAAATCACAACAAATAGTATTTTGATGATTCTCATTCCAAAGCATATAGAAAAATTGAACTCATTCATTCTAATTTGTGTGGAACAATGCATGTTCCTTCTGCAAATGGTAATAAATATATGATGACATTGATTGATGACTACGCGAGAATGTGTTGGGTTTACTTAATGAAGAACAAATATGAAGATTTTGAAACATTCAAGAACTTTCATGCATGGATTGAAAATGATGCACAATCTCATTTTAAATCTATTTGTATTGATAATGGAAAAGAATATACATCAAATGAATTTGAAAACTATATTTTCGAACATGGGATCAAACATCAAACAATCATGCCTTGTTATCCCCTATAGAACGGCGTAGATGAAAGAATGAACAAAAAATCTTAAATATGGTACGTTCCATGATGTTTTTCAAGAATGTTAAACTGATGTTTTGGGTTGATGCAGTTCTATATGTTGCGTTGAAGGAGAAGGAGACAATGCACCTAAAAATCCCACTTTAGATAAGGAGCTTGTCATTTGGGAAAACTGAGAAACAAAATTGTTGAAAGGAGTCACAAATGTATCTTCTTGGGGTATTCAAATACCTCTAAATTATATTGTCTGTATGATGAAGTGAAAAATAATTTTATAATATTTAGAGATGTAATATTTCTTTAATATTCCAAGACTAATAATTTTTTTGAGCGACAAATTGACCATTTGGATAGATTTGGACATGAAAAGTATTTTCAAGAGTTTGATCATGAGATTCCACATCTTGAAGGGGGGATCCCTATACTGGATCAATTTGTGGAATATTATTCCGAAGCACTCTCTCCCATGCATGAAGCTCCAACCACCGATGACACTTTGAGTGATGTGATAGAATTGGGAGACTAAATATTGATTTAAGCCCATCCCATCCAACTGAGCAGCCTGGGCCATCTTAGAAAGTCCTTCAAAATGGCTGAAAAAGACACTTGAAAGTGTTTTTTGTGATGAGGTTGGAAAGATGGGAACAAGAAGTTAAACTAGACAAAATGGAGGTGATGTAGATGATTCTGATTCACCTGTTGATATGGATGTTTCTTATGATTGTGAACTAAATTTGTTTACATATTTCAAACCAACTTCCTTCAAAGAAGATGATTCTCATGATGAATGGAAATAATCAATGTAGAAGGAATTTGATTCTTTGATAAAGAATGGCACCTGGAAGATGGTTGATCCTCCATTGGGAACCAAACCAATAGGCTGCAAGTGGGTCTTTAAGAACAAGTATAAATAAGATGGATCACATGAAAAGCACAAATCTATGCTTATGGAAAATAATCTATGATCCGAACACTCTTTGCCTTGGAAGCTCATAATGGTTGGAATGTCCATCAAATGGATGTAAAAACTGCTTTCTTGAATGGATATATGAAAGCGAATGTTTTTATGTCCCAACCAGAAGGATTTGTTGTGAAGGGGAATATAAAGTATGAAATCTTGTAAAATCCTTATATGGCCTCAAGCAAGCACCGCAAGCCTCATACATGATGTTAATTGAGCGTCTTCTAAAACTCAATTTCAAAAATTATGATATTGATGATGTAACCTTGTTTGTTAAGAAAGTTGGAAAAAAAATTGTATATATTGTTGTGTATGTAGATGATCTTCTAATGACAGGGAACAATGAGATCTACTTTGCACCCATAAAGAAAGAACTGAGGAAATTTTTTGAAATTACATATTTGGGATATGTTCACTACTATCTTGGTATTGAAGTATCTCAACATCTGAAGTTTATATTCCTCTCTCACAAAAAATGCATTAGAGATCTGTTGAATAGGTTTGGGATGGATGAGTTCAATATTTTGTCTAATCCAATGGAACAAAAATTAAATCTCACATCCATTGAAGGAAAATAATTTGAGTATGCAACAAAGTATAGACAACTCGTAGGAAGTCTCAACTACTTGACTACTACTAGACTATACATTTCATTTGTTGTTGGATTCCTCTCCAGGTTTATACAAAACCCTTGTGAGGGTCATTGGTCTGCTGCAAAAAGAGTTCTAAAGTACTTTAAGGGAACTCAAGACTTTGGACTCAAGTATACATAGGTGGGTGACTTCAGCTTGATTGGATACTCTAATTTAGACTTCGATGGAGATAAGAAACTGAGATATCTACTTCCGGTTATGTTATGATTCTTGGATCAGGAGTTGTATCCTAGAGGTCACACAAACAATCACTTCCATCAGATTCCACAACTGAGGCATAATATGTGGCAGTAGCTGAAGCAATGAAGGAAATTTTGTGGCTAATGGAAATTCTTGAATATTAATAGGAGAAACAAGTACATTGAACTCCTCTTTTGATTGACAACACTTCTGCAATAAACTTGGCCAAGAACCCAAATTTCCATGATTGAACCAAGCACATCAATACAAAATAGCATCTGATTCAATATCAGGTTGAGGCCAAACCAATCCACCTACAAAATTGTTCCAAAAATGAGCAGATTGCATACATCTTCACCAAAGTGCTTGGAAGGGAAAAGTTTGAAAGATTCAAAATGATGTTTGGACTTACCATTATCCTGTAACACCCTCCTCCCATATATACCCAAGTAGTCAGCCAACCGGGGTAAACATGTGACAAAGAGTTACTATGATATGATTCAACTCCCTATGTAACAGTTAAGGAAGTGGAACCGATGGAACACAAACAACTTGCCATTCTACACCTGCAACAAAACCCCGAAGATCCATCCAACCCATTGAGGTAACCAGCACCTGAGACAAATTGGTATTTTCTTGCATTAAAGCCTCAGTCTCTCATGCATTCGACTGGGACCTTCCAGAGACTCCCACAACAATGCATGCATGTGACTGGGGACTTTTCTAAGTATTTTTGTGCCAACGACTCTGAAATCCGTGCCACTTTTTGAGTGCTAGGGCTCAGGCCACTACCCAGAACTCCATGAAAATTTCAGAATTAAAAGATAAAATTGGAACAATGATACGAATGTAAATACTTAAACAAGGATTTGATTGAAACCCTACTAGAAATGAGAGGCATTTTGACAAACATGTCACAAATATGCAATCTATAGGTTTAAACAACATATCTAAGCATTGCAGTCTCACACTTATCTAAGAATCACTAATAAGCATTGATAACTCATTACAATAACTACATTACCATCTATTAAGCCATACATTCATTATACATTCAGTGGTATACCAAAACATGATGAGAGGCATACATTATCGTTGTCATAAAACTCAGTCATAACCAGCATATAACCAACAAAAATATCAAGGATATAACAACCATATAAACCACATATAAACAAGTATATTTACCCATTGAATACCAAGTAGAAGAATATATTAATAATGAGTGAAACAACCAACCAGGTTTGGGACTTCCATGTTCCACCCAACTATAGATTGGGTGAACCAAATATCTCTTCAACCAATCACCCCCATGCCATATTCCAAGCATGAATGTGGCATCTCATAGAAAAAATCCATCAAAACCAAATCAGGGCTTCTAGAGGCCAAACCACCTCAACCCTCAACCAGTGATTCCATCTCTCATTCGAACATCACTAACCATCACCAAATTGGTATCCACCCAAGTTGTCTAGGGTGCCAAACTGTTTGTTCCAACCAAGGCTCTAGGACAAGTAACTCAACCCACAGTTGTTACCAGGATCCAGAGCGTTGTCCAACCAAGGATATAGGGTTAGTAACTTAACCCACCAAGGGCTCCAAAGCATTTTTCCAGCCAAGGATACATTAGTAGTAACTCAACCCAAGTTGTTACAGGGCTCCATAGCATTTTTCCAGCCAAGGCTCCAGGAAATAATAACTCAACCCAAAATCAAAGGAACATGAGAACCAACCAAAAAAAAAAAGGGAAGGACTCCTAAAACACCATGTCTATCTAGGAAATGGAAAGGCTAGAAAAAACCATTGTCAGTCTAGGCAATCCTCCATGCCAATGACATATCATGACCAATAAATCACATGCATATGCCATGCACGAAAAAAATAGTGAGGAAATCATACATGCAACTATGTACCTGCAAGAAAAACCAGTTATAGTTGTTGATCCCAATTTTCTCTTGCACTTTCCTACTATTCCTTTGCCTTCTTGCTCCCAATCTCATCTATGCCACACTCCTCCAAGAGTGCTCCAAGAAAACTCGAAGTATCCAAGAGTCCAAGAGTATGAGAGAGAGAAAATAGAATGAGAGATCAAAAAATGAATTGACAAAAGTATGAAATGATGATCTGAACTTAGACGGGAATGCAACAGAATACATATATAACCATAAATAAAAATATACTGTAGAAATAACACTTCATTTCATTAATTTCAAAGAACTGAAATATGCTTACATATAGAATGGAAATAAACTAGCTTGGGTGAGGGTACATTATCTTTGAGAAGAGATGTGGAGGCTACATGCATCTGAAATACATTACAATGAGGTTCAAAGGCCTATTTATCATTGAAGAACAATGGAAAACCATAAACTGTGGGCCTCGTTGGGGTAAATTGGTATATGAACTTCCCGGGGTCATAACTTAGGCATATGACCTTTGTTTGACATGCATAATACCTCGTTAGAAAGATTTATCAGAGGAATACAAATTTTGACTAAAAAAATAAATTGAAAAATCATGTTTTTCCATTTCCAAAAAAACTTCGTTTGGGGTGTTAAATTAACAACTCCGGAAGTTCATGACCTGAAAAATTGCCAAAAATAGTAAATTGTGCTATAATTAAGGAATCTAAAAAAAATGAAAGAAACAATGGTGGGGGTCCAAGTGGAATAGGATGGTGGCCAACAATATCCACCTAGAATAGTCCTCCCCCCTTAGGAAGCAATGTTCCCCATTGTGTTGAATGCCTCCACGAGATGAGGAAACTTCTACTGAACTTGGTCCCTAGTGAGCCACTTGATTTGGTGTAGGAGTTGGCCAACTTTTACAACCCAATAAAGATGGACCATCTTTTGGCAAGTGTTCTTGATATACGTGTCCATGATCCGATCATTTTTGGCATGTTCCATGTAGTCGGGGTTTCGCTCTGTTGGTGTGAGTTTTTCTGCAATGTTGGATGTGTCCAATAATGGTGGAAAGTATGACCGAAGGCGGTTCACATTGAACATTGTGTAGGTTTTAACCTGGAACATAAATTATCTATAGAGAAATATTAAAATAGAAAATAAACAATAGCGAAAGCATAAAACATAAAACAAATAAACATAGATATTTTCCCATGGATCCCAAATTGGGACAACCAGCTTGATATTTCATTATATTCCTTTTAGTTTTACAACACATATATATACATGCCGAAGCATACATAAATCCCAATCCATTAACCCTGGATTATAACATAAATGTAGTTCCCTTGAACGAATCTACAAAATACCAGGGGTCGAAAACCATCATGCCCCAAAACCATGTGCAAACCCATGCACAAAACCATGGGTGGGACCACCCACTGGAAATTAAGGACTAAATTTTTTTTCCCGGGGCACTGCCCTAGACCCTGAATAGGGGGGATTGCCACCCTCCCCTGTGACGCCCCTGTTGTGCCCCGTGCAACATACATAGGGTCCTTTCACCCCCCCCATGCGTGACTAGTCATGTAAAGAATATAACACATACCCAACATTCTCCCACTTTTTGTTTTCTTTTCGCATGGGGCCATAGGAGAGCTTAATCATTAGCCCAGTTTTTCCCAAAACTTCTGAGTGCTCACAGACTTCGTCAATGCATCTGCAACATTCTTCAAAGTTTCCACCTTTACTAGCAACACCCTTTTAGCCTCAACCATATCTCTCACAAAGTGATATTGAACATCAATGTGCTTTGTCTTTGAATGATAAGCAGGGTTCTTAGCCAAGAAAATAGCACTTTTTCTATCACAGTATATCCTTATAGCTTGCTACACCAACCCCATACTTGAACACAATCTCTGCAACCAAACTACTTTCTTGCTTGCATCAGTGGTTGCCATGTATTCGGCCTCTGTAGTTGAAAGAGCCACTACAAAATGTCTTTTACTCATCCAACTGACTGCACCTCCAAATAGGCTAAACACATACCCACTTGTAGATCTTCTTTGGTCCAGATCTCTAGCCAAGTCAGCATCAACAAAACCACGAATGTCCAACATTCTTTCCAATCCTGGTCTTCCCTGGTAGCATAAGCCATAATCACTAGTTCCACACAAATATTGAAAACCCGCTTCACTGTTATCCAATGCTCCTTCCCTGGGTTTGACATAAACCTGCTCAATACTCCCACTGCATGTGCAATGTCTGGTCTAGTACAGACCATTGCATACATCAGGCCACCCACTTCACTTGCATATGGAACATGGGACATATCCTCCTCTTCTTCTTGTGTCTTGGGACACTGTTCAGCAGACAACTTTACACCTACAGGAATAGGAACATTCACCGGTTTACTATCCTGAATATTGAACGTCTGTAATATAGTCTTGACATACTTCCTCTGGTTTAACTAGAGCTTCCTCTTTGCACAATCTCTCTTAATTTCCATGCACAAAATATAGTTTGCAGCACCAAGATCCTTCATGTCGAATTTGGAGAATAGTTGGGTCTTCAAATCTTGGATAATTTCTTTGTCATTTCCAATTAACAACACATCATCCACATACAAGACCAAATAAATAACACGATCACCAATTAATTTAAAATAAACACAGTGATCCTCCTTGCTTCTGGTTTAGCCAAGTCCCCATATATAGGTATCAAATTTCTGATACCACTTCCTTCGTGACTATTTTAACCCATACAGAGACTTCTTTAACCTGCATACCAGTTCTTTCTTACCCTTCACCATAAATCCTTCAGGTTGTTTCATGTAGATTTCCTCTTCTAGATCCCCGTGAAGAAATGTTGTCTTCACATCCATCTGTTCTATCTCAAAATTAAATGCAACAGTAACATATAAAAGTAAATTAATAGAAGTAACTTTGGCAACAGGAGAAAAAATATCACCAAAATCAATTCTTGGCACCTGGGAATACCCTTTTGCTACCAACCAAGATTTGTATTTCTCCACCTTGCCTTCTACATTCATCTTCTTCTTAAACACCCATTTTCTCCCGATGGGCTTCCTTCCAACTGGCAACTCCACCAGATCCCATGCCTTATTTTTGTGCAAGGATGCCATTTCATCAACCATGGCCTCCTTCTAGAGTTTCCATCCTCTGAATCTACCACCTCCCTGATAGTTATGGGATCATCATCAGTTATAGTTAAGGAAAAAATTGAACAGAAAGAAGATGGGCTATACCTTTCTGGTTGCCTTCTTTCTAAAACTGATCTTCTCATAGCTGGAGTTTGTGGCTCTTCCTCTTCTAAATCTTCTTCTGCTATAGAGTCTGATTCATACTCCTTTAGTTCAAATTCTATCTTCTTAGGTTCCTTTGGTACGACTTCATGTTTAACAACATCTTTTACCTCTCTAAACACTACATCTCGGTTGTACTTCACCTTCCTTGTTTCCGGGTTCCAAAGCTTGTAACCTTTTAAACCATCCTTATACCCAATAAAGATGCACCTTTCAAATTTATTATCCAACTTGGTCCTTTTCTCCTTTGGAACATGTACATATGCATCACATCCAAATGCCATTAGATGTGAAAGAGAGGGTTTCTTACCAGTCCATAACTCATGTGGAGTCTTATCCTCCAACATTGATGAAGGTGATCTGTTAACCAGATAACATGCAGTCTCCACTGCCTCTGCCCAGAATTCTTGTCCTAACCTGGTACGACTAAGCATGCTTCTTGCCTTTTCCATCAACGTTCTGTTCATTATTTCTACAACTCCATTTTGCTGAGGTGTGTATGGAGTAGTCTTATCCCATGCTATACCACACTTCTTACATAACTCTTCAAATTATTTCTTGAAGAACTCCCCGCCATTATCTGTCCTCATCACCTTTATCTTCTTCTCTGTATGGTTTTCCACCAGAGCCTTAAATTCTTTAAATCTGTCAAAGACTTCAGATTTCTTCCTCAAGAAATATATCCATGTATTCCTTGAGAATTCATCTATGAATGAAACATAGTACATAGACTTTCCCAGTGACAGAACAGACACAGGTCCAAATACATCACTGTGCATAAGTTCTAATATCTTGTTCGCCCTCTTAGCACCAGAAGGAAAACTCACTCGATTCTGCTTCCTGTATACACAATGTTCACAGAAATCAAATTCCAGAGAGCAATTAGACATACCTTATACCATACCATTTCTATGCAGTACCTGAAGGCCCTTCTCTCCAATATGTCCAAGCCTTTGATGCCATAGCATGGTCTTTTCTCCAGAGACTGCTAAGCTTTCTGCTCCACTTTTAGGAACCATAGAACTGTTACACCCATCTATAATAGTGCTACCTTGTAGCTTGTAAAGAGTTCCAGTCCGAAATCCCCGCATTAATTCCAGTGCTCCCCGAACCATCTTGTAGGTATCTTTCTTGAACACTGTTTTTACACCTGCATCATCCATCTTGCTTATAGAAATCAGATTTATGGCTAATGCAGGAATATTCAGAAGACCAGAAAGTGTTCTAATCCTTCCACCTTGTAGCTTCAGCTTGAAATTTCCACGTCCGATGATTCTGGCCTTCCTTTCATCCCCTAGGAAGACATCACCGCCATCATATTTCTCATACTTGTAGAACCACTCCATATGGGGAGTGAAGTGAAAGGATGCACCTGAATCAATCAACCATGACTCATGATCTACTTGTGTATTTGAAGAAGAAGAAAAATACACATCCCCACCTTCATTTGAGGTGGTTTTTTCCTATGCATAAGGAGCATCATCAGATCCCTTTCCTTTCTCAAGAGCTTTAGATCTGTAAGCCCTTTTGTAGTGCCCTTCCTTTCCGCATTTCCAGCATACCTTTACAAAATTTCCAGGAGATTTAGATATCCCACTTGAAACCTTATTCTTGTTTCTATTTTGGGACCTTCCTCATACAAATAAGGCATCTCCATTCTGGCCCTCCATATTTCTCCGTCTCATTTCCTTCGATAGCAAGGCTGAGACAATGTCTTCAAAATTCAAGGTATTTGTATTGCTACCTATTGCAATAACTAGACTGTACCACAAGTCTGGTAGAGAACACAACAAACTGATGCACTTATATTCATCTGAGATTTTAATATCAACAGATGACAGCTGACTTACCACAATATTGAAGGCGTTCAGGTGCTCTATCACTGAGTCTCTATCCTTCATCCTCAGGTTATACAACTTTTTCTGCAGGAACAATTTATTCACCAGAGACTTAGATTGGTACAAAGTCCCAAGTTTTTCCCACAAATTATTCGTCGTAGCTTCCCAAGAGACATTCAACAATAATTAATCTGAGACACACAACTGTATTGTGCTCTTATCCTTCCGATCCATTTTCTTCTAGTCTTCATCTGACATTGTCGTTGGTTTAGTACCTGGATCTACCGCTATCCACTAATCTTTATCCACCAGCAGATCCTCCATCTTGAGCTTCCACAACTCAAAACTCTGACCATTAAATTTCTCGATCTCTATCTTTCTACCACTAGCCATCTTCTTTCACCGCAAGAATCAATCCCGCAGATCTCCCACTATAATGTTCCAAAATTTTAGCTTCCAAGCTAAATGGAACATTAGAGTTAGTAGCAACTATAGTTGGCAAATAAATGGGTAGATAAGCCCATAAGTCTCATAAGAAGGAATAAAATACTCTTATTGTGAAATGGGACACTCTTTCAAGCCAAATAAAATACATCCATGTGTGAACAAGGTTAAATTGAAGCTGCTTTGACTAAAGTCAATAGTGCAGTTTTAGTGGAGGAGGAATCCTAGGTTGGAAAACACAATTTTGGAGGGAAAGGTAGCTTGGGTTAGAAGCGAACTAAGTGAGTGGGGACAAGGGAAAGAAAACTCACTTATGATATAAGGAAGAGGATGGAAACATTTTTCATTATGTTGTAGATTATTATCATTCTTGCTTGCCAAGAATTGTTGTTGTTTGTTGCTTAGCAAGTTGCAGTGATGTTTAGCACTGGGTGTTCCCAGGCGGGAATCCCACCTCTTTCCTTTGAGGAGCTCATTGGAAGAGTTTGTATTCATCATTCCACATCAGGTTTTTAGGCCAAGCTTCAGCCATCTTCATCAACACAGCTTTGCCAGAGATTGTGCAGTGTTGTTGGGTGCAGCAGTGGAAGGGAGTGGAATCCCAGCTTCTGAGCTAGTTTCTCATTGGAGGAAGGTTTCCTTCACTTGAGAGATCTGTTTGGAGAGCTCTAGAGCTTATTTCAGATTTATGGTATCATACCACACATTTATCTCACTCTCCCAGCGTTGTTTCTGCTAGGGAGTGCGTTTTTCAGGAGGCAGAACTTATTGCATGGTTTGGTGGCTCCATTGTTGAGTTTCCTTGTGATTGAGAGGTTCATCCTTTCATGGGAGGAAGACCTTGAGGGTTCTTCATCAGATCAGACATATTTCAGCCTATTTCACTCATTTACTTCAGTTTTGCAGTGATTATTCAGTCATTTTCTGAATATCACATTTTATATATAGAGTGTTTAACATGAAACGCTTGCCGATTTCTTTTGTATTTTGTAAAGGGAGCTTAGATCTCTGCTCTCCAACATTTTTTATCAATACATGAGTAGATATATTGTTCTCTGATCATTTTATGTGTAAACCCTCTCTTAGACTGCGCAGTACCTTGAGCAGCTGCTCCGGCATTTTGCAGTCTTGGGGTTTTTCACTAGTTTTGGCTACACTAGTGTGGGAGGTCTGTTTATCCCACCTATTTTGATTTGTTTCAGCTCTATTCTTGGATTCACATTAAATATTGATTATTTTATGGGATCCAAGAGTCCATTTCAGTATTTTGTTGCATATGTTGCTGGAAAAACGTTTTTCATGCATTTTTTATGAGTAATCCTGAAAAAGGAACATTACACCCACTGAACAGGGTCTACCACAAGCCCAAGAAAAAAACCCCTCACTAGAAAAGGCGTCCCCTTCAAGCCAAAACAAATTTGATACCAGATGTGGGTTTTAACCCAGAACACAAATTATCTAAATACGAATCTTAAAACGGAAAATAAACAATAGCGAGAGCATAAAACATAAAATAGATAAACACGGAGATTTCCCCTGGATCCCAAATCAGGATGACCAGCTTGATATTTCATTATATTCCTTTTAGTGTTACAACACATATATATACATGTTGAAGCATACATAAACCCCAATCCATTAACCCTGGATTTGAACATAATTGTAGTTCCCTTGACCGAATCTACAAAATACCAAGGGCCAAAAACCATCATGCCCCAAAACCATGTGCAAACCCATGCACAAAACCATGAGCGAGACCACCCACTGAAAATTAAGGACCAAATTTTTTTTCCTGGGGCACTACCTCGGACCCCGAACAGGGGGGGCTTTCACCCCCCCGTGACCCCCCTACTACGCCCGGTGCAACGTACAAGGGGAGCTGTTGCCCCCCCTGTGACCCCCCGCGCGTGACTAGTCATGGAAAGAATATAACACATACCCAACGCATTGGGTGCAGGCCAAGTAACGGTGGAATGCTTAGCTTGAAATAATTGTCTCCTACAACCTTGGTGATGGTGTATGACCCATATCAGAGCTGTCGAAGCTTATGGTGGGGCCCATCAAGGCACTCCTTATGCAAATGTAGCCAAAATTTTTCACCCACCTTGAACTTGTGTGGCACCTGATGCTGATCATGTCACTTGTAATTATCATTGGATTTTTCCAATATGTCATGGAACTCATGGCAGATGTGCTGGATTCACTCAATGAAGCTATTAGCCATGTCATTTTCAGACTGGACATGGGTCAAAGCTTCCTGAGTAGGCATAAATGGTATGGCCACATCAATGTGACATAGTGGTTGCAATCCCAACCCCACTTGAAAGGGGTTGCAGCCAGTTGAGCTATGGAGAACTATGTTGTAGTTGTGATGGATATAGGGGAGGCTTTTGTCCCATGTGTGAGGATGCTTCAAGTTGTACATGCACAAAATGTGTACGGTCATCCGGTTGACGACCTCTATTTGGATATCATTTTGGGGGTGGAAAGTCGTGGAATTAGCAAGCTTGGTATCTAGCATCGACAATGGACTTAACCAAATGTACTTAGGAACCTATTATCGCGATATGAGATAATGGAATATGGGATCCAAAAGTGTATCCACACTCGTTCAAAGAATAGTTTAGCAGTGGCTTCTGCTGTGATACTCTTCTTGCAGGCTGCCAAAATGGTGATCTTATAGAATATGTCAATGACCACGAAGACACAGTCATTGCCATGCTTAGTTGAAGCGAGGCCCAACATGTAATCCATGGAGATGGATTCCCAAGGTTGAATAGGAGTAGGCATAGGAGCATATAGTACTTGCTTCTTGATGGCCGGTTTGGAAATGGTGCAAGCAGTGCACAATATGATGTACTTCCAGCCATCATGTCGAAGATCCTACCAATAAAAATATTTTTATAACACTTCCACTATTTTCTCTACTCTAAAGTGTCTAGCGACCCAAATTTAATGCGCCTACAAAATCATCTTGGAACGCTCACTTGAAGGAACATGGAGGTGTTCTAGGTGACATAATAGTGTACCTTGCAAGTGAAAATTGAAAACTTGCTTGCCTTCCAAGATTGTTTGGTATGTGTTTCTGAATTCTAGATCACTCTTGTACAAATGTGGCCACTTTGAAGTCTTGTGCCCACAAGAGTTGAGCACAGTGGTCAATTCCATGACCGGCGGTCGACTGAGGTAGTCTACAACATTATTGGTGTTTCCCTTCTTATACTTAATGTTCAAGTGGAATTGTTGCAAGTATGTGGACCATTTCTTATGGTGATCGTTCTGCAACTTCCCTTTTGTCTGTATTGACTTTAGGTGTCGGTGGTATCTGTGGATGACTATTTCATTCCCCATAATGTAATGCTTCAATTTTCGGTAGGCCTATGGCAATGGAATACATATTTTTGTCATAGGTGAGATACTTTCTGACTTTGTCTGAAAATGTCTCACTGTGATATGCCACTGGATGCCCCTGCTGAGTAAGTATTGCACCAATAGCATATTCGAAAGCATCTGTCTAGATCTCAAATGGTTGCTGCAGGTATGGTAATGTGAGAACTAGTGCAGAGCAGAGGTGATGTTTCAAGTTGGAAAATTCCTTCTTTTGGGATTCATACCAAAATCATTTTTCTTTCGCTCCGCCCTTGGTGACTTGACTCAAAGGCCAAGTGATATGAGAGAACCCCAACACAAACTTGTGGTAGAAATTAGGGGTATTGACTTTGGGGGTCGGTGGTATCTGTGGATGACTGTTTCATTCCCCATAATGTAATGCTTCAATTTTTGGTAGGTCTACACAATGGAATACATCTTTTTGTCATAGGTGAGATACTTTCAGACTTTGTATGAAAATGTCTCACTGTGATATGCCACTGGATGCCCCTGGTAATTAAGTATTTCACCAATAGCGTATTCGAAAGCATCTATCTAGATCTCAAATGGTTGTTGCAGGTCTGGTAATGTGAGCACTGGTGCAGAGCAGAGGCGATGCTTCAAGTTGGAAAATTCCTTCTTTTGGGATTCAGACCAAAATCATTTTTCTTTCGCTCCGCCCTTGGTGACTTGACTCAAAGGCCAAGTGATATGAGAGAACCCCAACAGATGTAATGTACAGGACTAGTGTTTCATTATTGGTAGCCACCGGCTCAAAATTGAGCTGGAGGATATCTATTTTCTGACTGGTTTATCCAAGAGGGGCGAACAAATTTCTCTGTTTGGGACTAGGCTAGGTGGCCAGACTGTCGCTAGTCTTCAACAAGAGTTCTGTGATGATCAGGTAGACCCCTGGAACAAACGGATTGACATAAAAACTAGCATCTGTCCCGAACTTAAAGTTATTTCATTTACTGTCACCAGACTATGCGGGAGTGCAGCGTTGCATGTGGCTACCGGTTCCCAGATGCGCATTGCTGTAGACTGTTTTCGAGGCACCATTTTCAACTGGTACAAAGCTGTGTTGGCCAACGTAAAAGGCCAACTAACTAGAGAAAAGAACAGAAAGCTAAATAACTTTGGATATGGATCCATTGTAGTCACCTTTTCTCTAGAGAGGATCCCCATGTTAGCTCCGCAGAACATTCCTATTGATGCTGGTCAACCTCGAGAACCTAGAATGGTTCGTTGGGCTATATTGATGGCCCGTCACGCTATTGAGGGCTTCGAGATTGTTCGATTTCCTCCTTCATATTTTCGTTGGCTAGAATACCAATTTTTTGTTATAGAGGATTTTCCATACGCCTGGATAGATTTCCGTGGCGACCGAGAGATGGCTCTCCCAGCAGGGGAACAGTGGGATGAATCAGGTAAAAATCATTTTCAACAATTTCTAAGTTTTATTTTTTTTTAAATCATCTAAAAAATAATAATCAAAATTTTTAAATGTAGATGTGGGCCCACGACGACCAGCCCATCTCCAGGCTTATGAAAGGAGGCATCCAGCTACTGCAGCGCCAACCCCAAAGGGCCAATCAACAGATATTCTATCTGATTTAGAGCATCACCTAGAGCGCCTGACTCTAGACATTCCAGAGACGGACATAGATGATATTCCTCTCAGATTACAGAGATATGTGATTGGTGTCCCAGGACCTTTTAGGAGGTTCCTATGTAGTGTGGCCCGAGCAGTGGTCTCTTATCATGATCATCATCAGTGATAGGATGATCGTGTCGTAGACTCATATTTTTGACCTTTTGTATTATCATTTTTGCCGATCATAAGGTGTTTTGAACCTATGATCGAAGACGATGTATATTTTTTTGAAAAACTTCTATACTATGATATATCACTATTTACCGGCTATTTGTGTACATGTTATTGAATGTTGTTTAATTTACTGTTTTGATTATTGCAAATGTCGATTTATCATACTAGAAGCAACTGCATCTACTAATGTATTTAAATGTCTTGGAATATGTTGATATTCAATCTAATCAAATTCACGTTCCAAGAGACGAACTCTTAAAAATAACCGTAATAACACTAGATTTCTAATGGCATAAACCCTCTTAAGCTGTAATACAACAAGTTCAGAATCCAACCTAACAATCAAACTCCGAATTCCAAATGATATGGATTCAGATAATAACTCAATCACTACACTATACTCTACAATGTTATTCGTTGTTTGACCGAGGCTTACCCTATGCATGGATACTAACTCGTCAGAGGGTGAATAGATAACCCAAGCTGCAGAAGAAATGTTTCGTGTACTACAACAAGCACCATCAGCAAGACCAATGTAGGTTTGAAGGGATGTCGACATCTGTAATATTAAAATTAAAACTCAGATAAGCAGGAATAGTGACAAAAAAACACTCTAAAATAGGCACATTTTTTTAATCTAAGACACACCAATAGTAAAGAAATCTAGTCTAATAAAAATCTCCACACCAAGTTTAAGCATAATATCTCTTCAGATAAAGTCTATTTCTAGGTTTATCTAAAGGGACACCGTCGAAATCTATCAGCTCATAGGCCCCTTTTGCTAGCTTTCGCTTAACAATGAAAGGACCATGCCACATGGGCACAAATTTTCCAGCTCCTAGCTTATCGTTGGCTTGATCGTATACTAAGACTAGGTCTCCTTTTGAAAAATTACGAGGGGTAACACTTCTATCATACTGAGCTTTTATTCGTTTGACATGAGCCTCGTTTGCTATTGCAACATTTCATCGATTCTCATCTAGCTGAGCCAAGTACAAAAAATGTTTCTCCTCTTCAGACGTAGCTGGGAGTAATTATATGGCTAATTTTAATGACGGAATTTCACATTCAATAGGTAACACAGCTTCCAAACCATAAACTAGTTGAAAGGGAGTGAAACTAGTTGATGTTTTTACTGAGGTTCGATATGCCCAAAGTGCTGAAAATAAAATGGAATGCCAATTCGACTTATGAATACCAATAATTCATCTAATCATAGTGACTAAAACCTTATTGATAGCTTCAACCAGACCATTAGCCTGTGGATAATATGGAGTGGAACTATCGTGGCGCAGGCCAAGTTGATCTGTCAATTCAGTCATCATGATATTTCGAAAATGGCTTCCATGATCTGTAATAATGGCTTGAGGAACACTGAATCTAACGATTATATGCTTGAATACGAAATTTGCAGCAGTATTTCCATCTGTCGAAAATGTAGGCATCGCCTCGGCCCACTTAGTAAAATAATCTACCGCTAAGATAATATATGCATGCCCCCCGGTCGAGTGAGGGTTACATGTAATAAAGTCAATGACCCACTTTGTGAAAGGACCGAAAACAATTATAGGGTGAAGAGGAGTGGGTGGCGCACGCATCTTACGATCAAAGACTTGACAATTGTGGCATTTCTGGACTGCATAGATACGATCTTTGAATAACGACGACCAGCAATAACCAGCGCACAATATATTTTGCGCTGTGGCATACCCAGACATATGACCGCCACATGCTCCAGAATGGCAGTCATTTAAAACCTTCTTAGCTTCTTCATGAGTAAGACAATGTTGGAAAATAGAATCCGCTCCATGACGATAAAGTGTATCACCAATAATATTAAATTGTTTGGATTGGAAACGTATTTTCCGTTGCTGAGATGGTGAGATTTCAGGCCGAAAAGATTGGTTTTGGAGATAAACGATGATATCCCCATACCATGGATCAAGAGTACTGATAAGAAAAAAGGATTCATCCGCAATGGGCTATTCCACCATAGTTTCAGTATCAGTAGAGGGGAAATCACACATTAGTTCAGCAAAAACCAAAGATTTCTTTGCGTTGGATTTTTCAAATTCCAAGTCAAATTCCTGTAGGATAACTATCCATTTGGAATACTTGCCCCCTAGCAATTTTTTGGTAAAGATGTACATCATAGGGTTACAGTCAGAAATTATTGTGGTTTTTCGTAATAAGATGTAGTGTCGAAATCGTTGGACAAATTGAACAGCTGCCAAGGCCAATTTCTCCACATGTGTGTATTTGATCTCAATCGAATGGAGATTTCGACTAAGATAGTAAATCACGTGTTCATTTTTTAATTCATCTTCCTGAACTAAAACCATCCCAATGGTGGAATGAGAGGCAGCGAGGTACAAAAAGTAGTCCCGGTTGTAGCTGGGAGGATGCAATAATGGTGCATGGGTCAACGCGTGTTTGAGTGCATCAAAAGATCGATCAGCGATCTCATCCCAGAAGAATGGAACATTCTGTTTCAAAAACCTGGTAAAACCCTTTGTTAGCTCGACGTAGTTAGGAATGAACCGACGTAAAAAGTTTGCTTTCCCCTGCAAACATTGGAGTTGGCGCAGAGTCGAAGGAGGAGGTAAGTTGACAATAGCTTCGACCTTCGATGGATCAACGTGAATGCCTACTTTTGAAACAAAAAATCCCAGTAAGTGACATGATTCTACACAGAAAACACATTTGTGTGGATTCAGCCAAATTCAATAATGCCTACATCTCATAAAGATAGCTCGTAAATGAGTGAGATGGTCGGCCCTACGCGATGAATGAGCAGGTAAATCATCGAGATAAGGCTGCACAATGTGCTGCAGTTAACTCAGAATCAAGATTTCGTAATGGATTCTGAAGTTCTTTGACATATTTAGTAGTAAAAATAGAAGCAAAATCACTTTCAAAATGATCTAGCTCAGGTAAAAATGAAGATCGGTGATGAAGATATTCCCATGGTAAATCGTCAATAAACAAAAGTTCACGAATCTTCTCATCAGTATGAACAAGATCGAGAAATGTCGTTGTCGCTGAACTAGATATAGAAAGTGATTCCTCATGGATCCCATTCATTGGATCAGTTTCGGTTGAAGAAGGGTCGGAAAGTGACTGTACAGCTTGATATGAAATTTCAAATGGACTCAAAAGCATCATGCCATCAAATGAATCTAACTCGGAGTCGGAAGGTACGATCCAAGGATCATCAAACATAATAGTATCTAATGACATCATATGAATAGTTGCAATAGAAGGTGATATGTTAGATGGAGGAAAGGAAAAAGTTCCTAGTAAACCAGAATCTTTAATCAAACCTACTCCAACATCCTTATAAGGGATAGCCGCTTTACCAACGTGCTGGTTTGTTTCTGTAGAGGTTGGATTGGAAGAAAAATAAGTTAACTCATCTATTGTAATGATCTTTCCTTGATCTGGAAATTTTATAAGTCAAAAGACTGAAGAAACAATAGCAGTCATAGCATAAGACCAACTAAGACCCAAGAGAAGGTTGTAATCTAGAGGGGCATCAACCACTTCCACATCTAGATTTACGGTTTTACCTTCGACCCCTATGGGTAAATCCTGCTAAATACCAAATGGATGGAAACCTCAACCATCAAAAGCCTTTAAAATTGTCGGAGACTAATTGAGTGGAGGAGAACCAAGCGATTTCCAACACTGGATCAACATAATACACGTTGAAGCTCCCTCATCAATCACAGTCCGAAAGATTGGTCTATTTTTTACTAACACTGGAATTTGGAAAGCCATTTGGTGAGGTAGACGAGGTGTACTATTCTCTAAATCGAAGATTATTAGGTTTGAATCCTGAATATCAACAGCTCCTATGGCAGATAAAAGTAATTTACGCTGTGCTGGGCACGATTGTAGCACTTCCAAAGCCGACATTGCTGAAGGGGAAATAGCTAAGTCCTCAACAATGTTGTAATTCTGAGCAGCTCTTGCATGTGGATTGAAAGCTAATTTACGAATAACACCTTTAGCAGGTGGTTTGATTACTAAGTCTGGATTGGGTTTCTCGATCTGTAGCGGACCAGAAACAAGAGGAGGTGTAGTTGATGTGTTTTCACTAGAAGATTCTGCTTCTTTACCATCAACAGGATTCTTAGTACCATAATCTTGTGATCGTGTCGCAATCCTAACATGAGACATCATCAGAATAGTTTCTTCTGAGGCATTCAAGGTAGAACCAATCATCTTACTATCTTGAGTAGGAAAAGGATCCTTCAAGACAACAGGTTGTTGTGAACCTTTAACGAATTTCACAACCTCTGCTCAATGCGGGCATTCTTTTCTCTAGAAACAGGTGTTATAGGTTGAACAGACGTTGTAGTAGTTGCAGCAGTTTGAGACGGAGTTTGAGGTATACTAGGCCCATACTGCTGAACAGAACCAGATGCATGAGTTTGAATAGTAGGCTGGATAGGTTGCTGGGTTGGACCAGAAACCAAAGGCTGTCCAGGTTGAGAAGGCAACTACACATTAGGTTGCATAGGCTGTTGAAATTGGGATAGATCCCCCACCATATTCATTCTGGGGTATTGTCCCATAGAAGGTTGAACATAAGGACCATAGCCTGGTTGAACGTAAGGCTGATAAGTAAGTGGTAAATTTCCGGCTCCTTGTACAGATGATTGACCAAAAGGCAGTTGGAAACCTTGAATTAGGTACTAACCTTGAGGTTGATAACCCTGAGGCACGTATTGAAGCTGGGATTGATAAGGATCCTGAGGAGCATATTGAGTTTGGGGTTGACCTTGGGGTATGTACTGTCCTGAAGGTTGATAACCTTGAGGTATGTACTGTCCTTGCGGTTTTCCTCCAAAATAATATGATTCCATAGTTTTTCCTAGGAAAAATTTACCTTGAGGTTGCCCTCCAGGTGGTAACTGATTGCCTGAAGGTTGCCCCCAGGCGGTAATTGACTACCTTGAGGTTGCCCCCCAGGCGGTAACTAACTTCCCTGAAATTGTCCTCCAGGCAGTAACTGACTGCCTTGAGGTTGAGGATTTTGAATATTACCAGACATCATAAATATTTGCTTTTCATTCAACGTTTAAGTTTTAATTCCATTAAGACCAGATTATAATACCTGTTCAATCGGTCAAGGAGCTGCTCTAGAGAAAATACCAGACAAAGCCTGATATCCTGAAGTAACAGAAGGACCAGCGTGTAAAAATGTTTTCTTTGTCTGGGAAAACATAGATGACTCTCCTGCCATAATGGATGAAGGATAGTAACCTCTGGGCGTAGGATGAAATGGAATTCGAGGTGGAGAAAAAGTGAGACCCGGGTTCTCTAAAAAGTTTTTCAAAGATAGATACCAGGTGTTAGTTCAAATAGGGCTGTAGAAAATAGATTCACGCTCCCTAAGATTTAAAGACTGAGGGGATTCGGGAAGAGATAAATCTTCGTTTGGACTAGTAAGCTCAGTGAAGAGAATCCCCCCGAGAGTCCAAGTGAGTCTAGTTGACGTCTTCTCCGGTACGGTGAGATCTTTCCTTCCGTCTTTACCAGAGCAATCTTACCACTATGCAAACTAAGGTTACCAACGATAACAAATGCAAGTAGGGGAACGATCCTACGTCAGGTCACGCGCAAGGGAAGAGTAACTAAGCTCAATCCCCTTGAAGTCTCCTCGACATGGTCAAGCTAAGGTTTACCGACAAGTGACCCCAGGCTCATTGACAATGGTTAATTTGAGGTTTACCATTTGTAATGCGCGCAAAATATTCTATCTTTCCCAATGAAACAGAATTGATTGTCTCAAAGGTTCGGACATGATCTCATGATTAACTCCTTTAAGAGAAGCTTCCCAGATTGTATCAATTACAATTGGATTTATTTCCTACCGCAAGATTTATCTACTTTTTTTTTTTACTATCTTGGAGAGTTAATTACTCCTTACTCCAAGATACTAGCCTAAGATATATTGGTGGTAAGAGCCCTAATAATAAAAAGATTACTAGATGAATTTTAATTAAGCGTTACTTTTATGAGCTGTTTTTTAAGTCAAATAGGTATGGAAATGAAACTTTGATGGTGTGAAGACTCAATTTCCAAAAAACACTAAAAATGCACCTAAAAATGATAATCAATTCATTTTATTTCAATGAAATTCTAGCTAAAGAAAGAGTTTGAGAATGCAATTCTTTTAAGAGACAACATAAGAATAACTAAAAGAAAATATTTTTGTCTTTTCAACAATAACTCAAAACGAGACAAATTATCAAATCTCACAATAAAATCCTTTCACTTTCAAAACTTGAAACTACAAAAACAACTTCCCTTCAAAAGAAATCTACAAATTTTAAAAACACTCAAAACTACAAAACAAATTTTGAGATCTACAAAATTTAAAAATCTAATTGAATAAAAGCTTTAATATTTTTGAAGATTTTTTTACTTATTTTTTTAGTAAACTGAGGATCTATTTGTCCGGAATAATAAACAAATCAAAAAACATCCAGATATGT
Source organism: Pinus albicaulis (assembly GCA_034641835.2). Classification (NCBI taxonomy): domain Eukaryota; kingdom Viridiplantae; phylum Streptophyta; class Pinopsida; order Pinales; family Pinaceae; genus Pinus; species Pinus albicaulis. The sequence continues at coordinate 39,029 of JAXQQM020077325.1, read as the reverse complement.
TTTTTATGAAAATGAAATTCAAAACCTACAACAAAGTTTTTTTGAAGATTTGCAAACAAACAAATAGATCTATTCCTCGATAAAGGATGGATTTCACAAACAGGTCAGACTCATCAAGAAGACAAAAAGACCAATGTAATCTGAGGCATTTCGAACATCCAATGCTTTGAGTCACTACAAAGACCATGTAAAAAGCAATCCAACATGCAAAACTTCTAGAAAATCATCAAAAACACAAATAATGTTGGAACTCACTCACAAGAGACTTCTTGACAGAAAGAACACAAATCTGGGCTGATACTTAAATCTCTAAATCAAACTAAAGATAAACTGAAAAAATAAATCTAGAGTTTTTCCAAAATTTTAACAGGGTCTGTGGGCTCCTAGAAGTAACAGGTGTTGTCCCGCACTGTTAACTTAAGGAAAGTGCGAAACTACCCGCACTGTGCAAACGAACAAAGTGCGGTCCCCAGAAAATTTGAAGAAAAATGTAAAAGATTTCAAAATTTTCAAAAACAGAGAAAACCTAAGCTACCCAGGCAGATATCCATCAATCAAAAACCAGGAAAAACTTTTCCTCAAATCAAAATAAAAGAGAACAAAAAACAACAAGTTCTTCCCCAGTGGAGTCACCAATTTGTTGGACGGATTAATCAATCTTGTGGACAAGATCGATCTCCCTAGTACCAAAATTTAATATAGCAAAAAAAAATCAAACAAACCTATCTTTCTCTAAACATATGCAATTCATAAAAGAATACTATAAAGGTGTTTAAGAACTTACCGTAGATGCGATACTTGTTCGAAGTAGTTTTTGTCCCTCATGCACTTGAAAGAGTTATCTTTGCAAACCTGCAGTCACAAACAAGAAAACATTAAATAGCACTTGTATAGTAAACATCATAAATCATGCTTATCATGGTGATCAAGGAATCATTGAAATAAATAGTTAACTAGCAACTTATTGAGAAAAATGAATTCATTTGTATTAACTTTGAAAGAAATAAAACCTTACAACCTTAGCCTTGATGTTGAACAGGTCTTCCCGAGGTCCGAAGCAGGAATCTCTTCTACTCTGAAAAGCCTTGCACTCTTCCAACCGAGACAGATAAAGGTATGTGATCTCTTCTCACAAAAATCTCAGTTAAATGAGCCTGAATCCCAACAGCACTTAACCTCAAATAATTCTAAAACTTAAACTCCCCTTGAAGCTACCCAATGCCTCTTTTTATAGTGGAAAAGAGGAGGTTTCAGTTCCAACTATGAAGGGATAGAATCCTCCTTCAAAGGGATAAGCTCCTCACATCAAGGGGTTAGCTCCATAAGGTAAGGGATAAATGAACCTCAAAAGAGCGGTTCTGCCACCGCAAGATTCTTTCTAGAGGCTTCTAGAATTTACTGAAAGTGAGATTTTCAGAGTTTACTTGTACCTTTTTAATCTTTACAGGGGTCCACACCCATAACACAGAGAAAGTGCATTCAGGTATGCAGGTGTCATGAACATTAGGTGCGAGACCGCAAGCAAGATACAGAGAAAGTGCGATACCAAAGTTAAGGAGATTTCTCTTATTTTCAAGGCTTGACATGAGGAAATTATATGTTAGACTTGCAAAGGAGGAAGTATGAGTGATAATGAACTCATACACATAGAAGAATGTCAGGATGACAATTTTTAGTGCAACAAGGGGACGATGGTATCTGTGGATGACTGTTTCATTCCCCATAATGTAATGCTTCAATTGTCAGTAGGCCTACACAATGGAATACATCTTTTTGTCATAGGTGAGATACTTTCATACTTTGTCTGAAAATGTCTCACTGTGATATGCCACTAGATGCCCCTGCTGAGTAAGTATTGCACCAATAGCATATTCAAAAGCATCTGTCTAGATCTCAAATGGTTGCTACAGGTCTGGTAATGTGAGCACTGGTGCAGAGCAGAGGCGATGCTTCAAGTTGGAAAATTCCTTCTTTTGGGATTCAGACCAAAATCATTTTCCTTTCACTCCGCCCTTGGTGACTTGACTCAAAGGCCAAGTGATATGAGAGAACCCCAACACAAACCTGTGGTAGAAATTAGAATGACCCAGAAAGAGGTGGATCTTCGTTAGAGTGGTTGGGACCAGGAAATCCTGAATGACTTGTATCTTGGTTGGGTCCACATGCACACCCCTTTCATATATGTGCCCCATATATTTAACTTGGGTCATACCAAAAGTGAATTTCTCCAAATTGGCACACAACTTATGTTTTCGTAGAGTTTGGAGGATGTTTCGAATATTGTGGAGGTGCTCTTCCCACCTCTAGTTGAATTTGAGGATGCCATCCAAATACACCACCATCAATGAGTTGGTGAAGGGTTGCAAGATGTCATCCATCAACCTCTTGAAGGTTACAAGGGAATTTGTCAACCTGAAAGGCATGACCAACCATTCGAAAAGGTCCTCCTTTGATTTGAAGGAAGTTTTCCAGACATCAGAGGGTTCAATTGGTATCTGGTGATAACCATACTTCAAATCAATATTGCTAAAATGTTTGGCCCCCTTGAGCTGGTCCAAAGGGTCATAAATATGTGGGATTGGATACCCATTCTAGACAATGATCTTTTTAAGTACCTGATAGTCAATACAGAGTCTCTAGATACCATCATTATTTTGTACCAACATGATCGGGCTCCCACAAGGTGATGAACTTGGACTGATGTGCCCTTTTTTCAACAACCCCTAAATCTACCTCTTGATTTCATCATTCTCTAGAATGGAGCGTCGATATAGAGATCCATTGGTAAACGAGGCACCTGCGGTCACACCTGGGGTCATATCAATGGAGTGCTTGACTTGACAGTGTAGAGGTAACCCTATGGGTGAGGCGAAGATGTCCCTGTATTACACCATGACCTTGTCCATCTATTTTTGTCATTAGGAGGAGACATGTATGGAGGTTGTGGCCACAATATTATTATTTCCTTGAGAGTGAATCATAAGGAAAACAAATTCCCCGGTCTGGGAAATGAGCTGACTGCATTTATTTGCAGTGATTAAAGAGTTGGTGGTAGGCGGTGCTACCTTCGGTATCCTGTACAATTTATTTCCCAAAGTAATAATTATAGTGCAAGGCCTAGACTCATACACAACATGTCTCTTCCACAAATATGGTTGGCATAATAATACATCATAAAGTTAAATAGGAGCAACATCACACAGCACCTCATTTGTGAAGGGCTTGATGTTGTAGGGAAAGCGACACTGTTTTTTGATGGAGATATATCATCCTTGGTGATGCCACTCGATGATGTACAGTTGTGGGTGTGCTATGGTCAGTAGGCCAAGCTGCTTCACAACCTCTACTGAATGAGGTTCTTTTGGCTTCGACTATCAACAATTAATTGCAGTAGAGAACCCTTCACCCACATCTGGGAGTGGAAGAGGCACTCCCCCTCCTCTGGATCTTCAAGCTCATCCTTTTAGATATTGGTGGTGGCATCAGTGGCACTAGGAATTGTGTCAATAATATACTTCCCTTTTTCATTCTGCTTGTCGGGTTCTGACTCATATTTAGAGAATGTATCTGATTCATAAGCCTTTAGCTCATCCACCAGTGACTGCTTGGTTTGACACTCACTTGTGTTATGAGTGGGGATCTTATGGAACTCATACCACTTTCACATGTCCTTCTTTGTCTTTGTGTTTTTTTTCTTTGCTTGAGGCTTCGATGGGTTATCCTGGGTCACCCTTCCTTGGCTTTATCCTTTATTCTGCAGTTAGTGTAATATTCCTAATTAGCTTTCAGCTAGTTGGAATATTAATTTTTTCTTTTGTTAATAAAATAGATGAATAAGAGGGTTGAGAGACCCACAAATCTATTTAGTAGGAATAAAAACACTTCTAATGTGAATGTGGATCATTGTATCAGCTGAATAAATTACTTTTGGGTGTGAATAGGGTCAAGGTTGACCAAATGAATAACGTTGTCATGGAGGTAGTGGAGAGTTATAGGAGGACATCGCAGTTAATATGGAGTGTATGCATGAGAGTAACATCTTTAATGAGTGGGAACAAGGGTGAGGAAGCTCACCAAGAATATAAGGAATGGGATGGAAACCATAGAAGGAATTATGATTATTGTTTAAGTATTGTTCTTTTATGACTTTCTGCATGCTTCAGCAGTTTAGCAGAGTCTATTGTGCTGTTTAGCACAAGGGTGTTTTCGAGTGGAAATACCACCCTCATCCTCGGGGGACTACAAGTGCCCACTCAGGAGAGCTTCATTGAACTTCATTTCCACCATCCAGCATCAAGTCAAGCTTCAACCATCATCTACGGTGCAGTCTCCTTCAGGATTGTGTTGTGTTGTAGGGAAATAGCAGTGGAGGGTTGATAGACCCAGTTTCTGAGCTTATTTTCCAATGAGGGGAGCAACCCTTCATCCAAGGGGCTAGAAAGGAAGTTGCTTGAGAATTATTCCACCATACAGCATCAGGCCAAGAAACATCCATCATTCACAATGCAGTCTCCTTCAGAAATTGCGTTATTTTGCAGTGTAGTTGTAGTGGAGGGTTAAGTTCCTTGTTTTCCAGTGAGGGGAGAAACCCTTCACCTGGAAAGTCAATGAGGAGGGGTATCAGTCATTTACACATCAAATCAGACACCTCCCAACAATTATCTAGTTGTAGAGTGTTCTTCATCCCTAGGGTTGTGTTGATGTCAGATAATAATAATTTATCCACCCTAATCCGACATTAATTTGATCAATCTAGGAGCGTATCCTTTAAAGGCAACACACAAGGTATATGCAGGAACAAATACATAATCCGTCTTAACCAAGGGTTTATAATTAAGATTCAAAACATTTTTGTGAGATTAAATCAAATACTGAACTTCAAAAGAAATCTTAATAGTAAAGAATAATAACAGCAACCATAACAAAGAAACAATTCACACAATTACAGGCACAGCACCTGATTAGAAGAGCGGGCCCAGCTCTCTAATCAAGGTTGTGTTAGTCACAAAGATGCTTAGAACAACAAAACTAGTAGTAATTTATTAATCTGTAAGATGTGATTACAATATCCATCTGGGAACCCCCATTTACAGGAATAAAATCCATTTTATACACAGCGCGGGAGAATAACAGATCTCTCTGGAAAGTGGTAATCGTGCATTCAGAAATACACATTAGTTGGAACAACACAAACATCAGATGTCTAGGATAGAAAAAGGGGCCAAGAATAGGCCCAGGGAATCGTGACTCCAGCTGCGCGATCCCCATATAGCTGACCGTTACCAAATCTATTGCAAAACGTTGGAGTGAGGGTTCCTGCTCTCCAAACTGTAGTCAAGCACATATCTTAGTGTTGCAGATAGGAAATACTTCGTGACTCTACTTCATTAATTAAAATATTGTAATTGGACAATTTAGGGGTATTTACCTCATAAGTTTATCATAGTAAATGTAGGTAATTAAACACAAAAGGGTCAAAAAGGATGATAAAAATGGTCAGAAAGGTAGCCAGATTTGGTGCCCAACATCTCCCCCCAACTAGCCTTCTTCATGTCCTCATGCAGTCCGCCGCCTCTGTAGATCTGGGTTCTGAAAACTGTGAGCTTCCTGAAGCCTGGAAAGATCATACTTTAAAGCCATCTCTGTCCCTAGAACTTTAAATCCATTTGAAAGGAGAACTTCCTTCCACCAATCTGCTGGAACATTGTACGCTGGAGTGTAAACCTTTGCAGGAAACCAAATAACAGGATACTAAAACTTAAGCCCCATCCACTATATCCCACATGTTTGAACACATGCCACATATCTAGGTACTCTGGTGAGTACTCGCGCAAATTTGGGTGCCCCAAAAGGCTCTATGTTCCGGACAACTATCGGTGACATCATCCACCTTCTCTGACAACAATCAAGGGCCTCTTTTTGAAAAAAAGTTAATTGATTGACACAAAGTTCGAGGCACCAAATTTTTTTCCTCAGCATCCTATCTCTGTTGCCCTCAAATTTCAAAAAGGTATGGTGTTTATTGAACATTGTATCTGACCTCTCATGTTCTCCTCTTACTATAAATGGCTTTGTAACTTGATTAGACTCAAAAGTGTTACAAGCCTTCTGCCAATGGATTTGATTGAAAGCATAAGAGGTGAGGGCCCTCAAATGGATGTCCCCTACATATGGGACTGGGTTAAAATCTCTGTCCAAACGTAACAAATACCCATGCAGGTAAAACTCACACATCATATGTTGAGTTGGCACATCATGATTCCTCATGATTCGGAGGAATTGTACACCATCTTCTATTTCATAACTGACCTCATTTTTTATGCTTTCCATGCAGAATAAAAAAAACGTTCATGCTAGAATAAAGAATAACAAGAAGCAGGGGGACGACATGCCATCACCTCTTGCACCAGATTGAACATCTGTTCCTTATCATGTTTCAGTTCGGCCACTTGTTTTTCTAGCTGCTCCATCTTGAGTTGCTGCTTCGCATGCCTTAATCTCATAACATCTATGTGCTGCACATATTCAAAGAGGGTTGTGGAGGCTCTCTCCTCAGTTCTTTTGATCTCATTTCTATACTGAGTCGCAATAGGCTTCCATGTCTGTAATTCGGCCATTACGACACACTCCCTGGCTTCAAACAATTGTTCAATTGGGTTTGTTTTAGTTTCTGCTTCAACCCCGATGACTTTAGATTTCCTGGCTCACTGCTTGTACTTGTTTATTCGTTTCTGCATCCTGTGCACTTTCCTTCTCAAATCCCTTACCTCCATCTTGAGTTGCATTATTTCCTTAAACTGTTATTTGTATCTCTTTTTGATGGGAAGTCTTCGCTGTCCACACAGCTCTGCCCCTTCTTTCTTGACCTGTGTTTCTTCTGCCTTGGCAGCTAGAGGTAAATCCCTTGGGACTACCTCTGTCGGGCCAACGGTCGGTCCAACCTCCTTTGCCTGTTCTTCTTCTATTATTTCTTGCTTCACTCTTTTCACGCCTAAGTGCTCCATTGGTTCATTCGTCGAGACCAATCCACTTGGTCCCTCCACTTCATCCATGGCCATTCTCTGATCATGTACATTCTTCGCGACTAGTGGTGACCCAATAAGATTCTCCCCTGCTAATATGCCTGTTGGGGCCTCTTCCGGTTGTGGCCTTTATTTTAAATTCGAAGCCATAGGAATGGAAAAATCTTCTTCCTCTCTTTGCTGTGGGGAACAAGTTACCCTTGCTCCCTTAGGAAGAAAGACAATGAACTGGAACAAATCCTCTACATTTAACCCCAAGGTCAACGCTAGTTCTTGTGGGGCAGCGTCAGCCTCACACCTTAGTTCTCCCGTCATTTCCTCCGTGGGTTCTCTGGTCGGAGTGGTCATGACCTCTTCTTCAATCAGATTACCCTTCTCCATTGGTTCCATGTCGACATGAGATCCCTGTAGAGTGGCCTCGGTTGCAATGTCGACCGATTCGCCTCTTTCATTTGCTGTGGGTTTACCTTATACTTCTCCACACTCCCATCAAGAACTTGCTTTACCTTGTAGATCCATCTAGATCCAACCACTGATTTTCTTACTGGTCTTGGGACAATCTCCCATGCATTGTTCTTGAAAATGGAGTCATACTCCTCCACCATTGCATTAACCCAAATTGGTTGATGCACTGCCTCCTGAAAGGAAGATGGTTCTGTCACAATACACTTGCTCATAAGAGCCATGTATCTAGTAAATCTCTCTGGGGACTGTCTCTGTCTGTGCAATTAAGTAGGGGCTCCTACATTATCTGTTGCATCAAGTCTCAATCTATCAGCTTCTGTGGTGCATGTTATGTGGAATTGTGATCTACGAATAAAAAAAATTCTCTAAGTGTTGTGCTAGTTACTTAGAACAATAGAGGAAATAATTACTATCACTTTCTCTAAAATAAACAGATACACAGAATGGTGAAAGAATCTACTTATGATCTAGGCACTTCTCCTTCTCCTTCTATCATTGTTGATGTCACTCTAAATCCAACTCCGATCGCCGGATCGATTCCTAAAAACACAAATAAAGAACAAAAAACAACATGCATATGCAGATATCTACTTATCTTACTCAATAAAATCGATTAGATATGAAATATATATATCATTCAAGAATCCATTGCACAATAAATAGAGACATATAGAGACATATATATGGGAAAATGAACAATAATATTTATTAAAGAGTATAAGGGGGAGGTTAAACCCAATGATTGATTTGTTGCCACCAGCTCCAGCTTCATCCCAGCCTCATCACATCCAACATCACACCAAAAACATATTAGTACTTTCACTCTCTCAAATGAGAATCCAACATCATTTCTTTACGAAAATTCTTCCTTCCCTAGCACTAGGATCTGTGCTCAGTTTATAGGGAAACTGATGGTAGTTTCTTAATGAATGAGTTTATAATAATAGGCAATACATGTTTCCAAGTTCAGAGGTGTTATATGGACACTTGAAGTTTGACACATATGGAATCGTCTAGAAGGCATTGTCCATGTGGATATTCCAAAAACAATGAGAATTCTGCTCCCAGGTGACCAACACACTCTTGAATGTCGGGAAGTGCATTGCAGTGCACCCTTGAATGGAGGATATTTCATATGCAACGCAGTTAGTCCCTTTAGAGGCTGTGTTGGTGAGTCAATAGGTGATATAACATATACTTCAAACCTTGGAAATCTCACAATAGAAGCCATGAATGAATTGTTCTTCTCTTAGGGCATATAGCAACTGAAATGTAAGGGGATGATAGACCGTATTTCATTGGTCTTGGGGATGATGTCCAGTTTGACCAGGTCATGGGGGATGATGCCCAGATTGACCTGTAACAGTGCGCTTTCTGCCATTTCTGGTGGATGGCTCTGCATGAGTTTTTTCTGCCACTCCATGATCCTCCGCATGTGGCTACTCCACATCTTGAGGCTCATCCATTGGAACCAAGAGTTCCTCCTCTGCATGCAAATCTATCTCCCTCTCAAGGGATAATCACATGGCTTTATCCTCATCAAATTTTATATCTCATTGCACAACAATCATTCTTTTGTTTGGAAAATACAACCGATAGTTGTGGGGAGTATTAGTGTACCCCACAAAAATCCCAATCTCAGTTGTTGGTTCCAGCTTCTTCCTCGTGTCTTTGGTCACATGCACATAAAAAGATGAGACACAAATCTTAAAATGTGAAACATCAGGTTTCTTACCAGTAAAAGCCTCTTTTGGTGTACTCATGCCAAGTACTTGATGAGGACAACGGTTATGCACAAATACCGATGTGTTGCATGCCTCCACCCATAGATTCAATGGTAGGCCTTGATCATGCAACATCGCGCAATTAGTTCTCTCTGAATTCCTTCTTTGTTGTAGAAGTTCTTGAATTTATTGGAGATGTACTCACCACCATTGTCGCTCCTAAGATCCTTCACATGCTTCCTTGTGTCTTTCTCCACCAGTGATTTGAACTAAAGAAATTTTGAGAATGTCTGATCTTTCTTCTGAATGAACTAGATCCAACACTTACAAGAAAATTCATCAAAAAATATAACATAGTACTTATGCTTTGTTGTCGAAGCAATAGAGAATGGTCCACACACATCTGAGTGAACTCTCTCAAGGATCCACGAGGCTCGGTTCTCCTTCTCACAAAAGGTGGCTTTTCATATTTTCCCATAGTACATCCCTTGCATCTATCTAACTACACAAGTGTACCCATGGGGAGAGCCGTAGATATCTACTGCATGAGTTTTAAGGCTCCATGGTGAAGATGGCCCAATCTCCTGTGCCATAACTCACCCTCATCCCGACTCACCACTTTGTCTGCCTTACCCATCAATGTTGTGCAACCATCTACATTAAGTTTATAGATATTCTTAACTCGAATCCCAATCTTCTTGGCTTTTCCTATTGTTTTGTGTCACCGGAAAGATTTTCCTTCACTGAAAACAACATCATAGCCTCTATCCTCCAGCATTGTGACTGAGACTAATTTTTTTTCAAGCCTAGTACGTGCATTACATATTTTAATTGAAATGTTTTACTTGACTATCTCTTGAAGGTAATGGTACCAATCCCGGTAGCACTGTACTGTTCATCATCACCCATTTCGATATGCATTTGGAGGTCCTTCTCCTCTAAGCTACTGAAAAGTTATTTGTCTCCCGTCATGTGAAAGGATACACCACTATCCAAATACCACATCGATCCCATTGCTCTTAACACCATGCATGAAATGAGCGAGAATTCAAGCTCAAATTGCGAGGCCAAAGCCTCACCAGCTACAGAACCTGAAGCCTTCTTGTTCTTCTTCTTTTGTGGATAGTTAGTGGCATAATTCCCATGCTCGTGACAGTGAAAACACTGCACTCTAGACATGTCGTGCTTCTTGCCATCTTTAGCGGACTCAGATTTGGAATGGAATTTCTTTCCTTTCCCTTTCTTCACCTTGGTAGCCAAAGCACAATCTTCTTCACCTTCATTCTTAGATGAAGATCCATCTCTAGTATTCCATTTGAACTCTTCTTGCACCAAATCCGACCAAAGTCATTCCCAATATGGCAGCTTTTTCCTTCCATTGACAAAGTCCTGATAACTATGCCAACTCTTGAGAAGTCCTAGAAGAGCTATGCTCACCAATTCATCATCCACGACTATAATTCCATTGCTCCCAAGCTCATCCCGACATTGGAAAAAATTTGTTAAGTATTTCAGAATGGTGTCGCCTTTCTCCATTTTGATCTTCCTGAGTTTATCCTTCAGTGCCAATTTTCTATGATCACTGCTGCTCTGAAATAGATCTGTCAAAGTTTTCCAAATTATTACATATGGTGTTACTTTTCCATGGAGACTTGATACAATGTGGTCTTGTACTCCCTCCAGTAAGATCCTCCTTGCCTTTGCAACTTTCTTTTGTCACACATCAATATTTGCAGCATCTGTCACAACGGGTTTAGGAACATCATTGTTAATGAATTCCTTCAATCCATTTTCCTCCAGTACTGCCTCCATCCTGTCTTTCCAAGAAATACAGTTAGAGATTCCCTTGAGTGCATACTCCAATATCAAGCCATTGAAATCCATTTTGATCATGAATCACCTGTAGCACCAAGAAAGTCTTTTGCAAATTTGAATTCTATTCAGTCACAAACTCAGCTCCTCCTCCACTATTGTGATTTCCTGTGCTTTGATACCATGTAGAAATTATAAAAACAATATGCATATCATGGGTTCAATCTGATCTAACAATGTACTAAATCTAGATACCGAATCACTTCTACAAATCAATTACGGAAATTAAACACAATCGCCAATCACATGATGCAAAAAAGAATCAATCAAACCACAACACTTCCCGGGGAAAGCTTGCTGCTCAAAAACCCACTATCTTCTATTGTATTCAGCATGGATACATGAAACAATTACAATACAACTCTTCTCACAAGAGCCCCCTGTACTTAGCTAATTGTCTCACAATGTACTGAACAAAACTGACTAACACTTAGCCAATTCTCAGCCTCTAAACAACCTGCTTGCCTTGCGCAATTCCTAATGAATGAAATCCCTATTATTTATGAATTTTGGCCTTCCTAAATTTCTCAAGGATCATGGGCACTCTAATGCATGTTTGGTTGCATGTGTGCAACCCAATAATCCTAGAAATGATAGTTAACATCCCTTTCACCTTTGTCTCAACCGGGTTTCCACTGGAACTGACATGCATGCAACTAATAATAGTAAATCATCAGTTGCATGTTAGATCACTCATTGTGAATTAAATAATTCACTTGATCTCTCTCTAGTGCACCAAACAGTTACAACTAGCACAATTGACTTTAACTCACTTAACTGAGTTAATTGATTACACATGCATTAAACTAATGCACCAACTACACTTCAAACTCCATTTCAACTAGAATTACTTTTCATGCCTCACCAACTACCCTCAACTTGAAATTCACAAGCTAACTAAGTTTATCACACTCAGTTAACTATTACAAGTGATTATGAGATAAGATTAAATTTTATTGTCCATTTTAATTAAGGGAAAATTAAAATAGACATGCACCAAATTTAGCCCACTCCAGTGTAGGTGCTGCTAAGACCCGTGGTCCCACACTAGTGTAGGTGCTGCTTGACCTCTTGGTCCCACACTAATGTAGGTGTTGTAATTTCTTGTTGGAATTCAACATAATCAATAGAAATATCAAGGATATAACAACCATATAAACCACATATAAACAAGTATATTTACCCATTGAATACCAAGTAGAAGAATATATTAATAATGAGTGCAACAACCAACCAAGTTTTGGACTTCCATGTTCCACACAACTGCATAGATTGGTTGAACCAAATCTCTCTTCAACCAATCACACCCATTCCATATTACAAGCATGAACGTGGCATCTCATAGAAAAATCGATCAAAACCAAACCAGGGCTTCTGAGGCCAAACCACCTCAACCCTCAACTAGTGATTCCATCTCCTATTCGAACATCACTAACCATCACCAAATTGGCCTCTACCCAAGTTGTCTAGGGCACCAAAATTTTTTTTCCAACCAAGGATTTAGGACAAGTAACTCAACCCACAGTTGTTACCAAGCTCTAGAGCATTTTTCCAACCAAGGATATAGGACTAGTAACTCAACCCACTAAGGGCTCCAGAGCATTTTTCCAACCAAGGATACAAGACTAGTAACTCAACCCAAGTTGTTATAGGGCTCCATAGCATTTGTCCAGCCAAGGCTCCAGGAACTAATAACTCAACCCACAATCAAAGGAACATGAGAACCAACCAAAAAACAAAAAGGAAGGACTCACACAACAACATGGATATCTAGAAAATGGCAAGGCTAGGGAAAACCATTGTCAATCCAGGCAATCCTCCATGCCAATGACATATCATGACCAATAAACCACATGCATATGCCATGCACGAGAAAACTAGTGAGGAAATCATATGTGCAACTATGTACCTGCAATAAAAACCTGTTATAGTTGTTGATCCCGATGTCATCTTGCACTTTCCTAGTATTCCTTTTCCTTCTTGCTCCAAATCTTATCTATGCCACACTCCTCCAAGAGTGCTCCAAGAAAACTCGAAGTATCCAAGAGTATGAGAGAGAGAAAATAGAATGAGAGATAAAAAACTGAGCTAACAAAAGTCTGAAATGATGATTTGAACTTAGACAGGAATGCAACATAATACATATATAACCATAAATACAAATATGCAGTTGAAATAACACTTCATTTCATAAATATCAAAGAACTGAAATATTCTTACAAACATAATGGAAATAAACTAGCTCAGGTGATGGTATCTTATCTCTGAGAAGAGATGTGGAGGCTACATGCATCTAAATTGCATTACAATGAGGTTCAAAGGACTATTTATCATTGAGGAACAATGGAAAACCATAAACTGTGGGACCCGTTGGGGTAAATTGGTACATGAACTTCTTGGGGTCATAACTTAGGCATATGATCTCCGTTTGACATGCACAATACCTCATTCGAAAGATTTATCTGGGGAATAGAAATTTTGACTAAAAACATGAACCGAAAACTCATGTTTTTCCATTTTCCAAAAAAAACTTCGTTTAGGGCCTTAAATTAATGGCTTCGGAAGTTCATGACCCAAAAAACTGCCAAAAATAGTAAATTGTGCTACAATTAATGAATCTGAAAAAATGAAAGAAACAATGGTGGGGTTCCAAGTGGAATAGGATGGTGACCAACAATATCCACCTAGATTAGTCCTTCCCCCTTAGGAAGCAATGTTCACCATTGCGTTGAATGCCTCCATGAGATGGGGAAACTTCTATTGAACTTGGTCCCTAGTGAGCCACTTGCCTTGGTGCAAGAGTTGGCCAACTTTGACAACCCAAAATAATTGGATCTTCTTTTGGTGAGTGTTCTTGATATACGTGTCCATGATCCAATTAGTTGTGGCATGTTCCATGAATTTGGGGTTTAGCTCTATTGGTTTGAGTTGTTCTACAATGTCGGATGTTTCCAATTATGGTGGAAAGTATGACCGAAGGCGGTCCACATTGAACACTGGGTGCAGGCCAAGGAACAGTGGAAACTTAGCTCGAAATAATTGTCTCCTACAACCTTGGTGGTGGTGTATGGTCCATATCAGAGCGGTCAAAGCTTAGGGTGGGGCCCATCGAGGTGCTCCTTCTGCAAATGTAGCCAAACTTTTTCGCCCACCTCGAACTTGTGTGGCACCCAATGTTGATCATGTCGCTTCTTGTACTTAGCATTGGATTTGTCTAATATGTCATGGACCTGCTGGCAGATGTGCTGGATTCGCTCAATGGAGTTATTAGCCTTGTCATTTTCAGACTCGACATGGGTCAAAGCTTCCTGAGTAGGCGTAAATGGTATGGCCACGTCAATGTGACATAGTGGCTGTAATCCCATTCCCACTTGAAAGGAGCTGCAGCCAGTTGAGCTATGGAGAACTATGTTGTAGTTGTGATGGATATAGGGGTGGATTTTGTCCTATGTGTGAGGATGCTTTGAGTTTTACATGCACCAAATGTGTACGATCATCTCGTTGATGACCTCTATTTGGACATCATTTTGGGGGTGGAAAGTCATGACTTAGCGAGCTTGGTCTCTAGCATCGACCACAAACTTGACAAAATGTACTTAGGAACCTACTATGGTGATCTGAGATAATGGAATATGGGATCCCAAAGTGTATCCACACTCATTCAAAAAATATTTTAGTAGTGTATTTTGCTGTGATACTCTTCTTGTAGGCCACCAAATATGCGATCTTATAGGATCTATCGATGATCACAAAGACACAGTCATTTCCATGCTTAGTCGAAACGAGGCCCAACACGTAATCCATGGAGATAGATTCCCAAGGTTGAATAGGAGTAGGCATAGGTGTATATAGCCCTTGCTTCTTGATGGTCGGTTTGGAAATGGTGCAAGTAGCGCACAATCTGATGTACTTCCAACCATTATGTCGAAGATTCTGCCAATAAAAATACTTTTATAACACAGCCACTATTTTCTCTACTTCGAAGTGTCTAGCGCCCCGAATGTAGTGCACCTCCAAAATCAACATGGCATGCTCGCTTGAAGGAACACAGAGGTGTCCTAGGTGACATAACAATGTATCCTGCAAGTGAAAATTTGAAACTTTCTTGCTTTCCAAGATTGTCTGGTATGTGTTTCTGAATTTTGGATCACTCTTGTACAAATGTGGCCACTCGGAAGTCTTGTGCCCATAAGAGTTGAGCAAAGTGGTCAAAGCAATGACCGATGGTCGACTGAGATAGTCTGCAACATTATTGGTGTTGCCCTTACTGCACTTAATTTTCAAGTGGAATTTTTGCAAGTATGTGGACCATTTCTGATGGTGATCGTTCTGCAACTTCCTTTGTGTCTGTATTTAATTTATGGGTCGGTGGTCTATGTGGATGACCGTTTCATTCCCTAGAATGTAATGCTTCCATTGTCAATAGGCCTACAAAATGGAATACATCTCTTTGTCATAGATGAGATACTTTCAGAGTTTGTCTAAAAGTGTCTCACTATGATATGCCACTGGATGCCCCTTCTGATTAAGTACTGCACCAATAGCATATTCAAAAGCATTTGTATCTATCTCAAATGGTTGTTGCACATCTGGTAATGTGAGCACTAGTGCAGAGTAGAGGCGATGCTTCAACTCAGAAAATGCCTTCTGTTTGGATTCAGCCCAAAATAACTTTTCTTTCATTCCGCCCTTGGTGACTTGACTCAAAGGCCAAGTGATATAAGAGAACCCCAAAAAAAACCTGTGGTAGAAATTGGAAATACCTAGAAAGTGGTGGAGCTCTGTTAGAGTGGTTGGGGTTGGGCAATCCCGAATGACTTGTATCTTGGTTGGGTCCACATGCACACCCATTTGATTGGTGATGTGCCCCAGATATTGAACTTGGGTCATACCAAAAGTGAATTTCTCAAAATTGGCACATAACTTATGTTGTCGTAGAGTTTGGAGGATGTTTCGAATATGGCGGAGGTACTCTTCCCACCTCTGGCTGAATTTGAGAATTTCATCCAAATAAACCACCATGACTGAGTTGGTGAAGGGTCTCAATATGTCATCCATCAGCCTCTTGAAGGTTGCAGGGGAATTCGTCAACCTGAAAGGCTTGAAAAACCATTTTAAAAGGTCCTCCTTGGATTTGAAGGAAGTTTTCTACACATCGGATGGTTCAATTGGTACCTGGTGATAACCAGAGTTCAAGTCAATCTTGTTGAAATGTTTGGCCTCCTTGAGCTGGTCCAAAGGGTCATTGTTGTGCAAGTAAATCCCCTTTGTGGATAGAGGTGACCCCTCTAGCCTTGGAGTGGGTCTAGCAACAAGGGAACAAGCTGGACTTTCAGACTCCTAGCTAATAAATGAAAACGAGTTGGCATAGATGGCCTACCTAGGTCTAACACACTTGTTGTCATTTGTAGTAGAAATCTCCTGATCTTCATGTTCACACCTCGCAGTCTTTCAGTGGTAATATCTATGTACCCACACAAGGATCAGAGAATGGTGACAACATACGAAAACATACTTGCATTCATAACTATTTGATTGTTCAACGGGAATCAAACACATTGCATAGAATTAAACATATCAAACGCAAAATGGGAACCAAAAAACCAGTCATGTATTAATAAGTAGAGAAAGGTAGTTTACAACCTTAATGCCTTAATGTTGTAGCCTCCTTTGACGAGTTTAGTCAAGCACGTCTCAAGCATTCATCGGGGATCGAACTTGGTGAGGAAACTGACCTAAAATTTCTCTCAACAATGGATTCCTCTCTACCTTGTTCTTCACACCAGCTATAGTAAGGATTGTTAAACTAGCTGAAACTATGTGAGAAGGATGTATTTATAGGAGAGGAGGAGGTGGTTTGGGATCCCTCATAAGGTGGGAGAGAGGCCTTATCCTTTGGGGAGTTGCTCAATTATAGGAAACAAGAAGCCAAAGGGAGGACTTTGACGTTATTCAATCGAACAAACCATGATGACTCCTCTCACGAAGTAGTTCGGAATGGAAACTTCACTTCTATTTTAAAGAACATTCCAAAAACAGATCGACGTGGGTAAGAAATTGAGACAGAGCGCCAATGGGCATGGGCTCCAGTGTTAATTTCCTTGTCGACATGGGGTCATAACTGCCTACTAGCGTTGACCCAGAAACACATGTTTTTCAGAGGCTGCTTAAGGAGTGATCAATAGAGGAAATGTTCTTGACATGCCAAGGGATGCAATGACACTTTTTGCAAGGTATGAAAATACACAGAAGTCACTGAAATGGTCCTCCAATGTGCAGGATGGGGATTGCAGGGACAGTGACAAAATCTTGTGTAACAGATGCCCCTTAAAGCATGAGGTCTGAGAGAGAGGGAGGGGTGAAATTATTTATGAGAGCGTGCCCAAACCAAACACCGTTGTCGAAAGACTTGCAAGAACAAGTACAACTGATATCTCTGATACATGAACATGTGGCATGGGTGCAACCATCCATAATAGAGTACATATAAAAACAAGATCCGAGGTATGGAAGCAACCATCCAGCAAGAAGGATCAATAAATAGACTCAGGTATGGTCGTAGCCATAAGATCATAAAATTCATGCATATAGTCATGATAAACTAAATCACCTCGCAACCTGGATTTTATCAGAAAAAACCCAGGGCCTTGTGCTCCATCTCAACCCGAACAAGTACAAGTTCAAGCATGCGAATAAGTGAGCTGAAGTCGAACATGCAAGAAAATTTCCTGATTACCAGCCAATGATGAAAGTTGTTAACAAGCTCAAGAGAAACCACCAATAATGACAATGGCTCTCAAGGTACAACTAGTACAATTCGTGGTATGTGAATAGTGAGTTGGAGTGAAACACCCGCGAAATCACTCGATTGAAGTTCAATGATGAGGACCTGTTGTCAAATGCGAAGAACTTTCCATTGAGACATGCAAGCTCCAAGGTATTGGGAAGGAGTCTCTAGATCAGCTTCCTGGATAATGAACTAAAGTCGATAGGAAGTGACCTGGTCGAAGGAGGGCCATAATGTTTCCCACATCATCGACATGAGACAAAAGAATAATATGATAGTGAATCAGGACCAAATAAAGGATCAAAGGTTTAAAACTGCAGAAGGAAACTTCTCTTGAACATACTAGCGAAACGACTCTAGAATTTGGCAGTATTTGACATCAGGGGATCTAAGGTCATGATGACATGGAAAAGAGCAGATGAGAGGTCAAAATAGATAACCCAAACCCATGGAAGCAAAAATGACGAAATGGGATGTCCCCAACCTGACACGATTGCAGATGAGTGTCATGTGTAAGAGCGACATACTGCCGACAAGACTGAGAAATGGTTCCATTTTCCCCCACCATTGCTGGCGATTACCTCAATTATTTTTTAAAACAATCTTGAAGGGGATAGCATATGCTTGCCATATAATTTTTTCCTTCGAAAAAAGCCATTCTAGTACATTTTGCGATCCCTAGGAAGGAGGAACTTGATTATGTCATGGTGACAATTTCCGATATCATTTAGGTTTTAACAAGTCTAACAAAGGAAGAACTCGACATCTTTTCATGTTTAGAGAGTTTGAAAAGAAGAGGAAAAGAAAACTCCAACAATTCCCTTTTTGTAGGTAGTCTCACAGATCCGAAAAGGTAGAAAACAATATCTGAGAGAACCTCTAAGTCGCGATAGGCTAAGGTATTCCTTTTTTGTAAACAATCTATCCTAGCCTGAAAAAGGGGAAAACGTATACTGGGTAGATATCATTTTGTAGCCTTTAACGAGTTAAAAAAGACAAGAGTCTCATAAATATTTTCAATTTTCGAGAGTCAGAAAAGAGCTGAAAGATTACTCCAGGTGGTGACATTTTCGTGTTTTTACTAAGTCTGAAAAGTAATAAAATACAACTCGTCACTTCATTTCCATCACGTTGAGGACCTATCGCTGCACAAGAAACGCACATAAAACCCGTTTGTCGATACAAAATACTAAAATAATCCAAAAAACATGCTAAAAAACCTAATTAAGGTTCTGAAAATTTTATAAAATGATAAAATTGGTAAAAATAAATTACTTTTCACTTATTATCTCTTGTGAGCATTTTTCCCCTTTTTCAATGTGATCTTGCAGTGCTGACAGCAGACAATCCAGAAGGCCAATCACAAATTTTTCTTTTCCAAGTGAGAGCTTGTTTACTTACCTACATTTTTATTCATTTTTCATTGTCCACATTTCATTTTTTGACATTTGTAGGGGATTTTGGTTCAAATTAGGGCACGATGGATAACGCAGGTTTCGGGCACTGACTTGCGCCAACCCACCTTGAATTTCAACGAGGGCGCGCCAGTCAGCGCGACTATTTTTAAAACAGTCATGCCAACCCATGGCCATGGATTTGCACAAAAATTCAACTATTTAGCCCACTTTAAACCTTTCAATAGTTGATAATGTGACTAATGATGGCCCCATTGATGTTTTTGCAGGTGTGAAAAAGAAAAATGGTGATCGAATGGAAGGAAATAAAAGACGGAGATGAAGATGAGGAAGCCATGGGTAATGTAAGATGCATGGAGGCTCTACAAAATTACGAGCTTCTAAAAAATTTTATGGCACCATGCCTCCGAGCTGAACCAAAGTTGTTACAATACCTGATCAGTGTATGGGACATTGATCAGGAGAGATTTGATATTCATGATCAGGAGTTAGAGATTGATGTCTCTGACATATACTTTATTACTAGATTATCAAGGAGGGGAGCAACACCAATCCTAACAAGCGCTCTGCCTACGATGGAAAACATGAGCATGGTCATAGACAGGGTGTGCCGAGGGGCAAAGAAAGGATTAAAGAGAGGGAAGGTGTATATTCAAATCATTCCAGATTTGGCACTAAAAGTAGTGTTGCACACCATTACGCGAGCTGTCGAATCTGAAGCTCTGCATGAAGCCACAAAAACATAGTTACTACTTGTCATAGACTGTATGCCACCAAATCTCTATAATTGGGCAGAGGCAGTAACCATCAATATGAAATGTCAACTGACAAAATGCAAGAACGACAAGCTAAAACAGTTCAGCTATGGGTCCATCTTGGTACCATTCATCCTGGAACGGTTACCAGTTTTTCAACGTCAGGAAGGGATAGTTCCCGCACCACTAGCCTACGAGCCATGGATGGTCCGTTGGGAAGCTTTGATGCCTAGATTAGGGGGCGGTCAAAATATGTCCTGGAGACTAGAATTCTTTGATTGGCTTCGTCGACAATTGATTGTCATGGAGGACTGGCCCTATTATGGCACGGACTTTATAGGTGATCCGGATCTACCACTCCCAGCAGGAGAGGATTGGGATGAAGCATTGGGTAAGACTCATTTTTTGATTTTGATGAGTATTATGATTTTTTTATTATATATGTTTTTATGGTAATCCATGTATTTGCAGATCTTGGCCTATAGAGACCTACAGGAATGTCTCCAATAGCACGAAGGATTCCTCATGATTTTTATGTGGCCCCTCATGGTGAGGGAAGTGAGGAGGAGGAAACCATACGCAACTTAGAGGGACTCACCAGTATAATCCTAGACTATGCGAGATTTTACGATGTTCCTTGTGCATACCAGAGGCATACTGGGGGGGTGTTGAACTGTGTTCACCAATTATTGAGGTGGCTTGTGCGGGCAGTGACATTCTATAAAGAGCATCATGCTGACTAGACACCTAGGCTTTGATTTTTGAATATTTTTTGAGAGACATGATGTCTCAAGATGTAACCAAAACATATATATTTTTTTGAATTTATGATGCACATGGATGCCGCGCACTATATATATATATATATATGCCTATTTTACTGTATGAATCTTATTATGTGACGATGATGTTTTACAAATTACGCAAATGTCTATCTAATACAATATTGGCTACTGTATTAGTTAACGCATTCATTCGTCTAGGAATATGCTAATATGTGATGTAATCGAAATTCCTTTCTAATAAACGAACACGTAAATACAACCTTGATATTTGAGGATTTATAACAGAATAATGCCCATTAAGCTGAAGAACAACAAGCTGAGAGTCTAGGTTAACAATTAATGCACAAATGTCGAGAGAAATGGCCTCAGTTAAGAGTTCAATGGCAGTACTATATTCAGCGACGTTGTTTGTGGTTCGGCCCAGAAAAGTACCTTGAAGGTCTATCAACTCACCAACACGATCATAAATCACCTAGGTTGCAGAGGATAGGTTCCGGGTACTGTGAGAAGCCCCATCCACGAAACCAACATAAGGAGTGATAAACATCTGCACAATAAGTGTTGAGATTCAAAAAGATGATGGAGCTTAGTGAAAATGAGTCGTCTTCACTAAGTGGGCCCACAGGCTATTTTTAGGTGCAAGTGTATTTTTAGACTATGTCTATTTTCAGACATGGTGATCATATTTTAGAAGTTGCAGGATGCTATTTGTGGATGGTTGGTCAAGTTGGAAAAATAGATGAAATTATATTTTTAGAATATTGGGCGAAGTCTATTTATAGATCGTCGATCTAAAAATAGGTGCATGTCAATTATTATTAGCACTTAATAATAATCTGACAATAAAGAACAACTTATTCTCTTGGAGCACTTAATTTTAGTGAACAGATTTGTCAAAGCAGTGGGCTGAAGGAATTATGCAATTCCTAGGGTTGACTGGTGGTTCATGCATGGAGGACTTAATTAGAATTGAATTGGAAAATTTATGATAGAGTTGGAAGAGTAGTTCATGGATTTGTATTCATTTTGACTTAGTTAAAGTGAGTTAGACTCAGTTGAGCTAGTTGTATCTAGTCTAATTGAATGATACACTAGTGAGAGTGGAGTGAACTAATTAGTTAATTAATTCACAAATAATAACTCATTAATCAACTCAAAAAATACAGCAGTTAACTACAGTGCATGTTAGTTCCAGTGGAGACCTAGTGGAGGGGTAGGTGAAAGGGTGAGATGGACTATCCGTTGTGACTATATTGATGCATTTATTACACCACACACACATTGGAGTTTCCAATGAGGATTGCGCAATCAAGGCAAGGGTAATTCGAATTCATTTAGGGCTATTGCTCAACATGGATTGCGTAGTGGAGGCAAGCTATCAGGAGGGTAGAAATTAGTGCATGGATTTGCATATTTCATCTTGTTAGTGTGTGACGATTGATTGTACTGAGAGCTTGATGTACTAAGCTTTGTATGAGTTTATTACATGATCTCCATGATACATAATATATGATAGTTGGGGTTTTTAGCTTCAGGGTTTCTCGTTAAACAACTGTGTTATGTGTGATTGTTTTTTTTTATGCTTCATGTGTTTGCAATTGATTTTCCGCAAAATATTAACAGTGGAAAGATTCTATATTTAGAAAGAAGTTTAAATACCGTTAGATCAGGGGAATCTGTATATATGCATGCTTATTGTATATAATTTCTACAATAAGCAGGAAAACTGCTCGCAAAGCACACCAAGGCAAAAAATGTACAAAAATTGAAAATCATCTATGTACAGAAGAACATGGAGAAACACATGCATAGTATTTTTTGAGATATAACCCATTTTAAGGCTGATCCAAAGGATAACCTTCATAATCAATTAGCTCATAAGCTCCATTCTGCAAAATGTACTTAACGATATAGGGCCCATGCCACATGGGTTGGAATTTTCCTACCCGAGCTTATCATGAGCTTGGTGATACAAGAGGACGAGGCCTCCTTCTACAAAGGAACGAGGGGAAACTGACTGGTCAAAATGAGATTTGATTTGCTTTTTTTGTGCTTCTATGACAAGAGTAGCAAAGCGACGAGTTTCATCAAGCCTCTATAAATATAGAAGATGCTCTTCTTATGGTGAAGTATTAGGCAGCAATTCAACAACTATCTTGAGAGAAGGGATTTCGCATTCAATTGGAAGGGTGCCTTCCAAACCATAAACAAGTTGGAATGGAGTGAATCTGATCGCATCCTTCACTAAGGTTCAATAAGCTTAGAGAGATGAAAAGAACATGAGATGCCAATTGGACTTGTGCATCCCAATCATACACTGAAGCATAGTGACTAGAACTTTTTTCATGGATTCAACCTGGCCATTGGCTTGAGGGTAGTACAGCGTTGAGTTGTCGTGACGTAGACCCAACTTAGAAGTCAACTCAGCCATCATGTAATGATTAAAATGAGAACCATGATCGGTAAAAATGGCTTGAGGGACACCAAACCTAGTAATGACATGATTGAACAGAAATTGTGTGGTTGTCTTACCGTCAGTGGTAAGTGTAGGCATTGCTTCAGCCCATTTTGTGAAGTAGTCAACAACTACGATAATATAAGCATGCCCCCCGCCCGAGTGAGGGTTACACGTCATAAAATTGATGCCCCACTTCGTAAAGGGACCAACGATAATGACAGGATGAATATGTGTGGGTGGCGCGTGCATCTTGCACTAGTAAATCTGGCAAGCATGACACTTGCGAACAATGACGGTGCAGTCTTTAAAGGTGGTGGGCCAGAAATATCCAGCATGAAGAATCTTCTGTGTAGTGGAATATATAGACATGTGACCACCACAAGTGCTAGAGTGGTAATCATTGAGGACATTTTCAACCTCCTCGAGAGCCAAACACATGCAGAGAATAGAATCAGCTCCGATGTAGTAGAGAGTATCTCCGGCTATGTGATAAGGTTGTGAATGACAGCGAATGCGTCAACGTGCATCTTTTTTCAACTTAGATCTAAAGGTAGAAGTCTGAATATATACAATGATATCACCATACCAAGGGTCGAGGGTGCTAATGAGAAAAAGGGTATCATCTAAAATGCATTCCTCATAACCAGATGGAGAAGAATCAGAAGGGAGAGAGCAAATCAAATTGAAAAAAACCAATGATTTCTTCAATTTGGAGGTAGTAAACTTCAAATTGAACTCTCGGAGGATAACAATCCACTTCAAGTATTTCCCCCCAACAATTGAAGAGTCAAGATGTAGGTCATAGGGTTGCAATCAGAAATCACGATCACTGTGCACAAGAGAATATAATGGCGATAATGTTGGATAGCTTGAACAACAGCCAACACCAATTTATCAGCATGTGTGTAACGTGTTTTAGTATTGAGAAGATTGCGACTCAAATATTAAATAACGTGCTCGTCACCATCATCGTCGTCTTGCACCAAAACCATGGCAATAGTGCTAAACGCAGAAGCCAAATAGAGGGAGTAATCGCGATGATAATTAGGAAGATGAAATAGAGGAGCATTGATAAGAAATGTCTTCAATGCATTGAAGAATTTTTGGGCAATATCATCCCATAGGAACAGGACTCCTTGCTTAAGTAATCCCGTGAAGCCTTTGGCTACTTTAGCATAGTTCGGTATAAAAAAATGTAGGAAATTAGCTTTCCCTTACAGACTCTGCAACTGATGTAAAGAGGAAGGGGAGGGGAGATTTACAATAGCTTCGAATTTTAGGGGATCGAGACGAATTCCGTCTCTAGAGACGATAAACCCTAAGAGTCTACCAGAATCAATGTAGAAGATGCACTTATGTTAATTGAGCCGGATGTTATAGCATTTACAACAAAGAAATATTTGATGGAGATGATTTGGGTGGTCTTACGCTTAGTAGAAAGAGCCGGAAAGTCATCCAAGTATGGTTGAAAAATGCGATGGATGTCATGGAAAGCATATGAAATTGCTCTTTGAAACATAGCCCCATCATTCTTAAGACCGAAAGGGAGCTTCTTATAGGCGAAGGTACCCCAAGTACAGATAAATGTGGTCTTGTGTTGATCGGGAGGAAGAATATTGATTATATTGTACCTAGAAAACCCGTCCATAAGGGGAAGGATCTCACTCCCAGCACATTCACCAATTATCTGGTCAATAAAAGGAGTGGGATAATTATCCTTAGGGAAAGTACGGTTGGTATCACAGTAATATACATAGACATGAATAATACCCTACCTTTTATCCACAGGAACAATATTAGAAACCCATTATGTCAAGGGAATTGGATAAATGAAGCCAACTTTAAGAAGTTTTTCAAATTCTCCCTTAATGGCGGCCGCCATTCTAGGGTGCACGGGACGGAGACATTGAGGAATAGGCTTTGCACTAGGATAAGTATGAATCTCATGCACAACTATACTCAGATCAATGTCGGACATTTCCTCGTAAGACCAAGTGAAAACGTCGCGAAACTCGCAAAAGAGACTAGTATAGACATCGATCTCATCAGGAGAATAGGTCACCCCAACATGGATGTTCTTGATAACCCCCGGTTTGATGGAGATGTCGATAGGAATTGTTTGCGTAATGTTTCCCAAGTTACCTTCCGCAAAGAATTCATGTGTTAGGATGGGAATTTGAAGTGGATGGGAGGGAGCTTGGGAAGCGAAATTCTCAAGAAAAGTAGACATGGCCCCAAGGCCAGGCATGAAATAGGAATGATGATGACTATCGTCCCAAGGGGGATCCTCCAGAGACATAGTTTCCACAATGGCCTCATCAGTGGGAAATATCTCATTTAAGGGATCGGGCGAATCTGAAGTGCCGAGCTAAGGGGATTGAGAATACGTGTCAAGAGACACACTCAAAGGAGTATGATCAAAGGGAGGTAGAGCCAAAGCCGAAATAAGTTCACAATAATCAATTTCTATTGGGCTTAACGACATCAATTCACACTAAACGAGTCAAGCTGCTTGGGCGAAGGGATGATCCATGGATCATAAGTTCTGGAGATCATGTTAACCTAAGCAGTATTGGGTGGAGGAAGAGAAAAAAGACCCATGAGGGCAGGATCTTTGAAAATACCTGGTCCTATGCTCTCATAAGGCGTAGCAATACGATCTACATATGGAAAATTTCTCTTGGAAGATGAAGAATTGAAAAAGGTCATCTGATCGACAGTGATGATCTTTCCTTCGTGCAGGAATCAAAGAACACAAAAGAGAGTGGACGAGACGCACAACATTGCGTGATTCCAATTGCGACTGAGGAGAAGAATGTAATTGAGCTTTGCGTCAATGAATTCAAACTCAACGTTAACCGTTTTCCCTTCTAACGTAATGGGTAAACTAGCGAGAACACCAAGAGGAAGAGATTCCCTTCCATCAAAAGCTTCTAAAGAATTTGGAGATGAATTGAGTGTTGGAGAACTGATGGATTTCCAACAAGTAGAACACATGACACACATAGATTCACCCTCGTCCACAACTACTCGCTGGATATTATTTCCATTAATCCCAACTTGAATGATCAGTGCAAGCTGGTGAGGGAGACGTGGGATGAAATTTTCCAAATCGAAAGTGATAAGGCTAGAATCAGTGGGATCAATCCCTCTGATAGTAGATAAAAAAGCCTTCCACTGTGACAGACAACTATGAAGTACTTCCAATGCAGACATAGTAGATGGTTCCTGAGCCAAATCCTCAACAATACTGTAATGTTGAGTGGCACAGGCATTGGGATTTTAGGAATACTTACGGAGTACACCTTTGGAAGGTGGTCGTACAATGGGCTCGGTACTGGGCCTTTCAATCTGAAGAGGGCTAGAAGCAGGCAGGGGAGGAGGACCATCAGCGATTTCCTTCCCTACTGGATGACGTGGTTTGGTATAATCTTTCGACTGGGTAGAAATAGAGACGGATGCAGGACCGTTCATCATGAAAATCTGAGAGCCAAATGGGGTAGAGGAATGAGGTTGCTCCACCTACTAATTTTGTTGCGATGGGAAAGAGAACAGCCGGAGTGCCTTGGGTGCCCTTGAATAATTGATTTACCTCGACCTGTCGTGGATAGTCCTTGGTGTAACGCTCTTCGTCACAAATTAGACAAGGGTACTTCGGTTTGCGTTGTGAACCATCATCAGCACGAGATTTCTGAGAATCCTGTTTCGGGGTATCATCTTTGGCCTTACGTTTACCCTTCTTCTTACCCTTGGAAGTTTTATCTTTCAGATTGGATTGGATAACATTCACTTCCGTGGTTTTACCAGAATTCGGAGGTGGCTGAGAAGCAGTCTCATTGGAAGGAGTAGATTGTTGCTTCATAAGATTTGGAGAAGACTTCTGAGAATTCTGAGACACAGAACTGATGATACCATCAACGGATGGCGTCACAGGCACTTTGGAAGTTCCAGGTCGAGGGGCATCAGGAAAGAGTTCGTATAATGTGCAGAACTGGGAGTACACAAGATCAAGGTACTGGGCACGAGTGATGGCTTGTTCCTCAATAACGCATGCCCCCATAGAAATGTCCTAGCAATCGGAGCAACAAAGGAGGTAGTGAACCAATCAATTAGAAGCCGATCAGGAATCTCAAACTTGATCAAATGATGACATTGCCTCCACTCATGAATATGATCAGAGATATGAGTAGCTCTATCTTATTTGAAGGATGTGAGGAGGTGCATCCCAGTTTCATATCGAACTGGTAAGTGAAAGTGTGTGAGAAATGTAATGGATAGAGAGTTGCAATCTTGGAAGATATTGCAGGAGAGTTCAATGTACTACTTGGCAGTGGCATCAGTGAGAGACCTTTGGAAAAGATAGAGTCAAATAGAATTGTCAACCTAAGAGTTATAAGAACACCAAAGATGGTATGTCATAAAATGCACTTGGGGGTCTTCTCTGGACTTGCCCTCAAATTTGGGACAATCACCAAGGATTTTAGTTGGAACTGGAAGCCAATATGGATTATGAAGGATAGGAACATTTTTCAACTTCAACACATCAGGAAGTTCCAGCATAGCAGGGAAAGGTAACTGTGGATTGAAAGGCATTGTAGGCTGTTGATAAAGACTAGTATCAGGATTCCAACCAGGTTGGGAGAAATTTTTCCCCCATATGTTCTGTCCTAGAGGATTTTGTCCATAGGGGTTATAAGCTTGATAATTCTTCCCATACACCGATTGAGGACCAAGATATTGATTCTGAGCATACCACTGAGGTCCTATCTGAGCAACATATGGGTTTTGTTCTGGAATGTAAGCAGTGCCTTGAGGTGCATTATATTACACTAGAGTTTGACGTCCAGTGCCTTGAGGAGAACTGTATACCATCTGGGATTGACCTTGAGGAATGTAAGTAATGCCTTAGGGCACACTATATACCACCTGAGATTTACCTTGAGGTTTGTAAGTGGCGCCCTGAGGCTGAACAGCTTACCCCTAGGGTGCAGGTTGACCTGGATGCTATGAGCCACTGGGTTTCCCCTATGGAAATGGTGGGCCAGATGGCTGAGATGAGCCAGGTTGTCCCTGAAAACCAAGTTGACTCGGTTGAGAAATAGAGGGTTTACCTTGTTGTACAAAATTTGGGCCTCACTGAACATAAGTTTGGTGTTGTTGCACAAAAGGTGGTCCTTGTTGTGGATATATTTTCCCTTGAGGAATATAAGATACTCCCTGTTGAACATAGGTTAACCAACAGAACCGTAGGGTTTTCCTTGTTGGATTGAAGGTTGTCCCTGTAAGGGTTGTCCTTGTGGACCATAAGGTTGCCCCTGCAAACCATAGGGTGATCCCTGTTGGACTGAAGGTTGTCCCTCTAAGGGTTTAGGAGAAGGATCCACATTAGGAGTTGATAAAGGGGATGATGAAACTGGTGGTTCTGCCAATGTGACTTTGTCTCAAACCAAGAGAGAAACAAGATGACCAATTCGAGGCTTCAAGACCAAACACTAAGGAATTACTTAAGAACAAGCCAAGAAAATATCTTTAACGGTCATGCGATCATAGGAAATTGATTTTATGACATTGAAACAAAACTCTGCCTTTTCATATTTTAAGAGTCAAGAAATAGGCAAAAGGTGACTCTAGTCACTTTCAGGTTTAACGAGCATGAAAGGAAAAGTGCTTGATGATCTTTTCAATTTTAGAGAGTCACGAAAATACCAAAATGATTACTCAGTAAATCTAAGCAAGAAGGTGTACCAAGTTTTCGTGTACTACAATATACACCTTGTGATCAAATGAAAGAGAAATGACCAAGGACTTAACATACATGCAGGCAGTCTCCCTGAATGCTATGTTCGGTGTATCATGGTTACAGGGTGACAAACTCGACTTCCTATGGATAAAGGATTGCAACCTATGAGGGTCTCCCTTTATATAATTGATGTTACAAGGAGCACAAGTCCGTGCTAGCATTGTCTAATAATAGATGGCAAAAGACAGCTATTAGGTTTAACAACATCAGAACACGTCACTAGCCTAGACCTCTAAATGTGTACGTTAGGTTTCAATGCTTCCTTAGGTTGATTGAATTCATTTTAAATCTGATCTTGAATTAATGTTGTAATTTCAAGACACTACCAATTGTGATCTCAAATTCTTAATGCACAACTATATGTGAAATAAAATCATTCTGATTCGATGAATGCTAGTTAAGAGAGGGATAGTAGTTCATAAAAAAGAAGTAACCAGTCAAATACAAGATGAAATTTTCCTAATGGATCTAAGACAACCAAAGCAGAAAACGAAAAGATATTTCGTTGTTCACTAAAAGCTACTAATGGAAAAGAACATTTTCCATTTTCAAACTAAAATAAAGAATGCAAATTTTGTTCTTTTAGATGAATGAGAAGGAAAATGTGCTATTACACTAAATGACAAAATAGAGACTAGTTTTGAGCAATTCGAAATGAAACGATCTAAAACAAAGAGATCAATTCAACACAAACATAAAACACACTCAAAACAAGGATGCACTCTTCCAAGCAAACAGGGCTTTCAAACTGGTTCAGTGAGCAATTTAATCTATGCTCAAGGTGACAGATGGAGAGCTAAACGAAATCCAAGATGATCATTCAACAACCCAATGACATGAGGAACCAAAAGAAAATATAAAACAATCAGTCAACACACTAAAAAGATAAAGACCAAACGAACTCAAACTCAACTTAGAAGGTTCAATGAGGAGGTAGGCGGACAAGTGGTGGAAGGCACCTAGAAACCCTAGGGTGACAAACTCCATTGATCAGATAAGGGGCAAACAATTGAGAATAACGAGACAAGAGAGTCAAAGAAATTCAATGGATCAATTGAAAGATGAAATCCAACCCAGAGGCAAGAGAAATTGACAAAACTCACGAAAAAGGCTAAAATTTTAAACTACAAGATTCGACGTGTTTATGAGATTGTAATCAGCACCAAACAAAGGATGGCGCGCTTGTGAAAAAGGAAAAAAGTGCCAATCAGCGCGAATTTTCCAGCAACAACAGCGTTGAGCTTGAAAACTATGGAAAAAATAAAAAACCACTGAGCAGAGGTCAGACTTGACACTCTGAGGCTGAATGTGATGGCTAAAAACAATCAAACTGGCAGAACAAAGCAGAAAAACAATGAAACACCTAAAGTCGAACAAACAAGAAAAACACTAGACAAACAATGAGAGATGACAAGCACATTGATCCCCAGTATGGTCACCAACTTGTTATGCAGGTAAATCCCCTCTGAGGACATGGGTGATCCCTCTAGCCCTGGAGTAGGTCTAGTAACAAGGGAACAAGCTGGATTTTCAGACTCCTAGCTAATAAATGAAAACGAGTTGGGATAGATGGCCTACCTTGGTCCAACGCTCTTGTTGTCATTTGTAGCAGCTATCTCCTGATCTTTGTCTTCACACAATATGGTCTTTTAGTGGTAATATCTGTGTACCTACACAAGGATTAGAGAATGGTGACAACATATGAAAACATACTTGCATTCATAACTATTTGATTGGTCAATGAGAATCAAACATATTGCATAGAATTAAAAATATCAAATGCAAAATGGGAACCAAAAAACCAGTCATGTATTAATAAGTAGAGAAAGGGAGTTATAACTCTAATGTCTTGACGTTGCAGCCTCCTTCGATGAGTTCAATCAAGCACATCTCAAGCATTCATCGGGGATCGAACTTGGTGAGGCAACAATCCTAAACTTTCTCTTGACAATGGATTCATCTCTACCTTGTTCTTCACACCAGCTATAGTAAGGATTTTTCAGTTAGATGAAACTATGTGAGAAGGATGCATTTATAGGAGAGGAGGAGGTGGTTTGGGATCTCTCATAAGGTGGGAGAGAGGCCTTATCCTTTGGGGAGTTGCTCAATTATAGGAAACAAGAAGCCAAAGGGAGGACTTCAACGTTATTTAGTCGAGCAAACCATGATGAATCTACTCATGAAGTAGTTAGGAATGGACAATTTGCTTCTATTTTAAAATACATTCCAAAAATAGCTCGGCGTGGGTAAGACACTGAGACAGAGTGCCAACGGGCGCGAGCTCCAGTGTTAATTTCCCTGTCGACGTGGGACCATAACTGCCTACAAGCGCTAACGTATAAACACATGTTTTTGAGAGCTTGCTTGAGGAGTGATCAACAGAGGAAATGTTCTTGACATGCCAAGGGATGCAATGAAACTTTTTGCAAGGTATGAAAATACACATAAGTTAGTTAAATGGTCCTCCAATGTGCGGGATGGGGATTGCAGGGACGGTGAAAAAATACTGTGTAACAGTCATCAATTTGTGGGATTGGATACCAATTTCACATAGTGATCTTGTTCAACGCCCGATAGTCAATACAGAGTATCTAGGTCCCATCCTTCTTCTCTACCAACACGATCAAGCGTCCACAGGGTCATGAACTTGGCCTGATGTAGGGAAGGTGACATTGTTTTCTAACGAAGATATATCATCCTTGGTGATGCCACTCGATGGTGTATGGTTGTGGGTGAGCTATGGTCAGCAGGCCCAACTGCTTCATGACCTTTATTGAATGAGGTTATTTTGGCTTCCACTATAAACAATGAACTGCAGCTGAGAAACCTTCACCCACACCTGGGAGTGGAAGAGGCACTCCCCCTCCTCTGGATCTTTGACCTCATCCTTCTGGATCTTGGTGGTGGCATCAGTGGCACTAGGCACTGCGTCAATAATATGATTCCCTTTTTCATTCCCCTTGTCGAGTTCTGACTCATAGTCAGAGAATGTATCTGATTTAGAAGCCTTTATCTCGGCCACTAGTGACTGCTTGGTCTGACACTCACTTGTATTGTGATTTGGGATCTTATGGAACTCATACCATTCCCGTGTCCTTCTTTGTCTTTATGATTTTTTTATTTTATTGAGGCTTCGATGGGTTATATTGGGTGGCCTTGCCTTGGCTTTATCCTTTGTTTTGTGGTTTGGGGGTGCCTTTCCCTTGCTTCAGATTCACATATCCAAAGTCTCGCTTCTTCTGTTTAAATTTCTTCTCGATCTTGGCAACATATCGTTATGCTACACCAAGTAAGGAGATGTATAGGAACTCCATTTCCTCTTGAATGCATCTATGCAAAGAAATATGGTACTTAAGCACCAGATGTTTATATGAATATTTGATACCCAACTTTTTGCACAATGTATGGAATAGATTCATCAGCGCATGCACATCTTGATCCCTTTTTTTCCATAATGTAGTCAATTGTATATACTTGTCCTCGTAGCTCCCCAAGGTGTAATATTTTTCTTTGATGACATCCCGGAAAGAATTATAAGAGGGTTCAACTGAAAATGGTGCGGGTTCTCTCTCATCCCTCTGTTCGTAGTAGATTTCCCACCATTCATTGACATGGGGGGTGACTTTGAGGTGCACAAAAGTAATATTTTCCCTATTGGGAGAATCATGAACTAAAAACTATCCTTCCAAAAAATTTAACCATCCATCTATGGCAGCTGCATCTATCTAGCCTTCAAATATGGGAATGTAAAAGTTAACTTGTACCTTGAAGGGAGTCGTGCCTCCAGAGTGAATGTTGGGCGAAGATGTGTCGCATGTGGGCATCCGCCGAAGGATCTAGATAAAGTTGTCCATCATCGCATTCCTCTGTCACTCGAGGGATTCTTTGAGCAATATTTTGAAAGGATATCCTTCTCCCTCATCTTTCTTTTATTCCTCCATGGGAAGTCGTCGGGGTTTGCGAGGTTGTTGTTTCCAAGGGTTAACAAGTTCGAACCCTAACTCCTTATAGCCTGACCTCGTTGGGTACATGCAAATAAAAACAAAGAAATAGAAGGCCACTCTGATACCATTGATTTGAAATTAGACATGAATGCAATAGAATACATATATAACCATAAATATAGAGATGCAACATAAATAACACTTCATTTCATTAATATCAAAGAACTGAAATATGCTTACAAATTTTTTTTAAATAAACTAGCTCGAGT
This sequence comes from Pinus albicaulis, assembly GCA_034641835.2. NCBI lineage: Eukaryota > Viridiplantae > Streptophyta > Pinopsida > Pinales > Pinaceae > Pinus > Pinus albicaulis. The sequence continues at coordinate 5,733 of JAXQQM020077325.1, read as the reverse complement.
GATGGTATCTTATCTCTGAGAAGAGATCTAGAGGCTACATGCCTCTGAACTATGTGTCAATGAGGCTCAAATTCCTATTTATCATATAGAAATAATGGAAAACCACAAACATCCAAAAACCTAACCCTAGGAGATGAATCGCCAAAATTGTGGGCCCTGTTGGGGTAAATTGGTTCTTGAACTTCCCGGGGTTGTAACTTAGGAATATGATATTTGTTTTCTGTGCACAATACCTCATTATAAATATCTATTTGGGGACTACAACTTTTGACTACAGATGTTATTTAACAGCTCACGTTTTACCATTTAAAAAAAACGTCGTTTAGGGCCTCAAAATGGCTCTGGAAGTTCAGGACCTGAACAACTGCCAAAAATAGTAAATTGTGCTAGCATTAAGGAATCTAAAAACTGAAAGAAACAATGGTGGGGGTCCAAGTGGAATAGGAGGGTGGAAACCAATATCCACCTGGATCAACTGACAAAATGTACCAACTAATCCTAAGAAGCCTTTTTATTAATGAGGTCTCTAATTTCTTCAAATTTCCATTATTTTCTTTCATTTTCCTCCTTGCATACAACCTATGACCTTTCACCTTCTTTTTCTCCTAATTTCCATTATTTTCATAAATAAAATGCCAATAAATGTCACTCTGCATTTGCCATTTCCTTTGCGAGTTTCCATAGCCATAATAAACCATATGTACACCCACACTAGGACGTTTTTCCCAACATTCAGCTTGGAATGTGTGTCCCGTGACCATGGTTATTATTTTTCCTTTATTAAATTTATTACATGTATTTTGACGAGGACTGTTACAGAACCCTCCCCCTTGTGGGAACACAGTCCTCGGTGTTCAACGACACCTACAACAAACAAGACTGCTGAAAGAAAAATATATTTCCCATGGAGCTTTATAACTTATCTCGTTGCAATATTTACAATGATCAACCTATTGAGAAGCAAATCAACATGAAAAAATAACAACATGACAACCATGACATGACACAATACTGCTTATTGGAGCTTTATACCATAGCTCATGGTGGTATTTACATCCATTTACATATGTACATATACCAAAATATCATACCAAAGCATGTACCAAAAACACATACCAAAGACTTATACCAAAACATTCGCTCAACCACCGAATAGACAAGGATACATAGCTTGCATCTGATCCGCCATCTCTCATGTAGCTTCATCGTGTCCAAAGTGCTTCCAATGCAACTTAACTTTCTCGATTGCTCGGTTCCAGAGCATGAGCATATTTGTCTGCAAAATGCACTGTAGTTCCAGCTGGAATTCTCCTTTTGGCTCCACCTGAAATACAGACCAATCAATCAAATGGTAATAATCTTTAACATACTTCTTAAGAAATTACACATGGGAAACATCATGGGATTTCACTGTCGGAGTAGTGCAAGTTGATAGGCTACTGTTCCAATCCTTTCAAGAATATTGAAAGGTCCAAAAACCTAGATTCCTGCTTGGCACATGATCCAATCCTCAAGGATATTTTCTTGGGATTGATGCGCAAGTACACTTGTTCCCCAACCTGAAGCTCCTTATACAACCTATTCCAATTTGTGTAAGTTTTCTGCCTATCTTGTGTTTCCTTTAGATTCTTCTTGATCCTGCATTTCTTGTTCCATATTTTCCAACATATCTGGTCCTATCAATACCCTATTAACTAAATCACTCCAACTAATAGGAGTATTACAACTCTGCCCATACAATTCCTCAAACAGACTCATCCTTAGTGAATCTTGACACCCATTGTTGTAAGCAAAATTTACCAATGGAAGATACTCTCCCCAATTTCATTGTTGATGCATCACATACATCCTCAACATGTCCTCCAATCTCATGTTTACCCTCTCTATCTTTCCATCAGTCTGCGGATGATAGGTTGTATTAAAGACCAACTTTGTACGTAAACCTGCAAACAACTCCTTCCAAAACTTGGAAGTGAAATTTGCATCCCTATCTGACACAATCTTCTTTAGAACACTATGAAATATGACCACATCTATGATGAACATTTGTGCCACATCACTAGTTGAATACGTAGTTTTCACTATAATGAAGTGTGCTACCTTAGTCAATTTGTCAATCACAACCATAATCAAATCATGCTATCTAGATGTCCTCGGAAAACCTGTGATGAATTCCATGGAAATGACCTCCCATTTCCACCCTGGAATCGAGATCGATGGTAGTAAACCACCTAGATACTTACACTCTGCCTTTACCTGTTGACAATCTAAGCATCTCACCAAAAAATCTGCCACTTATTTCTTCAAGTTCGCCCAATAGTAGAATTTCTTCACCACTGTCAATGTATTTTGATATCTTGGGTGACCTAAATACAATTTCACATGAAACTCTATCAAGATAAGCTTCTTGAGCTCACTGTCATCTGGAACATATATCTTGTCCCTAAATCTGATTAAGCCATATGCTGTGAGACAATAGTCCACATCCTGTGCACCTACACCTACACATGTACCTATACCTGTAACACTACTTGTACTTGTACTTGTACCTATACTTATATATGTACATGTACCTGTACCACTATCTGTACCTATACACTGTTGTAACCTTTTCATGAGCTCCATGTATAGTAGCATATTTGGCCCAATTTTCGATGACAAAAATGTCTTTATTGCACCACATAGGTGTCCCAAGAGCGGCAATTGAGGTTGGGAAAAACGTCGCTTCCTGTATTGACGCATATGCAACACTTCTAATAACTGTCGATAGAGTGACACTAGACACGACATGTGTCTTCATTTAATCAATCTTTGAATCACGATGTTTATTGTCGCTATTCCAACATCATGTGGAGACGTCAGTATTACGACACCGATTCCTTCCCATAATGTATCGCAATATCGACGACCTGTTGTCACACATGTCATCGCACGTCTAGATCTATTACTTTTGCAGCGATGGAAACAATAGTTGGAAGTGCCACAACATTCATTTTTATTCTAAAAACTGGCATAAAATTGTTGTGATGGTTGGGCCATATCAGTGATCGAAACAACTGTGGGAAGTGGCACCACATTCGTCGCTATTCTGACACTTGGCATAACACTGTTGCGAAGGTTGGGCCATACCAGTGACAGAAACAACTGTCAGAAGTGCCATATACGGTAAATCCTAGAGGTGTGTGCCCTTAATCAGTCCCAAGAATCCTCTGCTAGTGAATGACATGATATATGGTAAAGCCTGGAGAGTGGAGTCTTGATTAGGCCTAGGGATCCTCAACCATAGAATGAAAAGATGTACAATAAAGCCAAGAGTGTAAGAGAAGAGAAAATTCCTCACGATGTAGGTGGAGAAATCTGGTGGCATCCATGCTTGTTTAGGGCCTAGTGATCCAGTGTGGATTGTAGTAAATCTTGGTTCTATTGATGAGGGTGAGGCGGTTTTAACCTCAGGAACCCCTAGTTGATTTTGGTTATGAGTCCCACATTCATGCTTGGAATATGGCACGGGGGTGATTGGCTTAAAGAGAGATTTGGTTTAGCCAATTTATGGCCGAGTGGTATATGGAATTCCCAAACCTGGTTGACTTATGCATTTCATAATAAGGGAAAACCAATACTTCATGATCAATGGTTGTATTTGTTTTTATCATCAATGCACATAAGGGGAATTCTATGATCTCTTTAGTGGGTGTCCACAATTAAGATATTGATTTTCTCAAGCAAGAAGCATGCAATTCTCTCCTTCTGACATAATCAAAGGCATTTCAAATTAATGGTTGTGAAGACATCACGAGAAGGATGTACAAAAGAATAGAAGTACTAGTTGTTAATATTTTATATGCATACAAATAAGTATTCCAAGAACTGAAAAGCATGTCACTAAAAGGGAAGTGGCAAATGAGCTACAATACTACCATATTATCCTTTACCAAGCATAGAATAGTACAAGTGATAATCCTATCAAAGAGAAATCAGGTGAAGAAGTAATCACAAGAATTATTGAAGCAAAGAGTCATAAGAATGAGTACCTTATCGTATGATTCGTTAGTTATTTTACTCACAAAAATGGATGAGACTTAGAGAATGCGAATTGACTATAAATCTTTGAATGAGATCACAATCAGTATGCTTCCACAAATATACGAATTATTGGATTAATCGCAACATGTAAGGTAGCTCACCAAGTTGGATATGAAATATGGATATCACAAAGTCCACAACAAGGAAAGAGACGCATGTGCCAAGTAATTTTATGCATTTAATGAATAATTTATTATAATCATACATAGTTTTGTTTGTCATTACAAATTTAGTTAATATTTTGATCTTTTGTTCTACTTAGAAGGAGCATGTTATATATTTAAAAATAATTATTTAAGACATTGAGGAAATACCAATTATTGTTGCGTCCAGAGGCACTCTAAAACCTAGTATAGGAGAGATATTGTGACAACTTAGATTAAAAGAAATAAAATAATACTCAATTAAAAAAAATGCAATTTACATATTAATAATAAGAAAGTTTCAATCTGCCATAAATAAATACTTCAATGTCCCTTGTAAATAATATAATAGAGATAAAGTAATTGATAGTAAAAAGATAAAGTAATTGATAATTTTACATAAAGGGAGAATTGTAATTCCTATCCTAACACCATCCAACTTGCATAAAGTAAGTAGAGTGGTTAATGACTCGACAAGAGCATATGATATGAAATGTGGGCATGAATTGTCACGATTATGATTATGATTATGACAACCACTTAATTTATCATCCCGGGAATCTGGCAATGAGTTGTCACGATTATAACAACTCTATAAACAATGTTCACAATGGAGGGAATCCAGAGGTGAGCTGTCATTAATTAATTAATATTTATAAATATGTCTATTAATATTAACTCTCACATAGTGCGTTTATGATCGCACACCAGTAGGCGCACCGATGAACCTCCTGGAATTTCATCTCTTGCACGTGGGGTCCACACGGTTGATGGTTTTACAGCGAATCTTTCTCTTCCGCGTGGGGTCCACACGGTTAATGGCTTAACTTTCATGCGTGGGGTCCAGCGAGTCTTCCTCTTAATGCGTGTGGGGTCCACACTTGTTTAACTTTCATGTTTTTTTCCAGAACTTGCACTGTAATCTCATTCCGTGGGGTTAACTTTCATGTGCAATTCGAAGAATTAACTTGCCATTCTCTCTTTCCTGTGAGGTCCACAATGGTTTAACTTTCATGATAACTTTTGACTTTGCTCTCTTTGCGTGTCCGGTCCACAGTGGTTTAACTTTCGTGTTTCTTTCCGACAGAGAATTTTCACATCACTTTATTGTATGTAATGAAACTTCGACACGTATCCTCCATTCAAAAGGGAAGATTCTCTGCATGTAAGAAAAGCTGAACCTCATAAAATGGCCAACTGTAAAGGAAACATGAAATTGACGTTCCACTAACTCTGGTACCTCATAAAATGGCTAGCTGTAGAAACTGACTCAGGTCAGTTTCTCCACATTTATCTTCTTTTCATGTGTTCAAGTCGGCAAAACCCTCGCATTCGAACCCCTGTGACAAATCGAAACAACATTATTAAGGGAAATCGTCGTTGCCCTTCAAGGGCTTTTGTTTGAACAAGCGTGAAGTGATATAGTGATATAGTTATGTTCATAAAAGTGTAGATGAATGTAGAGTGATTTAGAAGTAGTATAGAAGGAAACAATGATGTGGAAGTA